>JAODAL010000517.1:192500-302016 GCA_025379985.1 Phyllomedusa bahiana | reverse complement strand
CCAAAGCAAGGATGAGCAGTACATTATGGATCTCTAAGGTAGCAACTAAAACAAAAATAATACAGAATATTTAATAATGATTATTATATAATTTGTAAGCTTCCCACATCAATTTTACTTCATGGTAAAAACCCCTTTAATTAGCATAGTTGGCCACTTGAAAATAACAAAAGTTATACTCGTCTCTCCCCTCATCTTCATTCCAGTGCTCACCGGCCAACGGTCTTCTGTACTCCTCTTTCTTCTACCAGACCAGCACATCACCACTGCAGCAGTCACGTGCCACTCAATTACATCACTGTTCTTAGCTGTTCACTAGATTGTAAGGGTATGTTCTCACTATACGTTTTTGGACACGGTTTTGTTGCGTGTTTTCCGTTCTTCTTTAGGTGCTGTTCTGGGCACTCCAAAAGAAATATCAAGTCAATTCTTGAAGTGCTTAAAATGCTGAAAATCCCCATAGGAAACAATGGAGAGCTTCAAAACCTCATCTAAAATCTTGGCGCGGTTTTGGGACTGGCTTTGGACATGGTTTGTAAAGCTGTAATGTTGTAGGCTGGGCAGGATAAAACTGCGCCTAAAACTTGCTAAAGCACACATTTCAAAAACCTCATCAAAACCTCTTCCGAAGAAGCGTGTTTCAGGCGAGGTTTTGATGCTGCAGGGAACTTCCAGGTCGCTACCCCTGACATGGTCACTTAAGGTGATGGCTGGCATGCAAGCATGTTACAGGAGGAATAAGTCGGCAAAGTCATGCTTGGGTGACAAGCAGAAGGGTTTAGTAAAATCATAAACAAATCAAAGTCGAATCAGGAACGACCCAAAGGTCAATACTGAAAAATAATATATAGAATCACTGTAAACACCATCAAGCGCACCAACAGACGGAAAGGGGGGTACACTTAAGAATGATCATATGTGTGGTCCTGGGAAGCTGTGTGTCATGTGCTGGCACTTTAACATCTAACCTATAGAACAGTGTTGACCTTCTTGACAGAACTCCATTTTTGAAATCTGGCATGCATCAATTTATTTGAGAATAACTTTTTGATACTTTTACCTATCTATGTGAATCAGAGACTGTTTGCTCATGAGTCATGACACATTGTGCTTTAAGTTAGGAATACATTTTGGTCCATACAATCATTTATTTGTGAAAAATATAAACATTTTGTGAAAAATTAGCTATTTTCAAAAAAAGTTGATTCCCCCGATTGTTTTTAGTGAAATCCTATATGTGCTCCTAGAGCACTTTTTGACTCAACCACAAGTCTTGGAATAGGAGGAGCACCTACTGGATTTTGTGGTCTCATTTTTATTAGGATATTTTATTATTCAGCATCTCATGTTTACAGACACCCTAGGGTGCTAAAATTTAGGAAACACGCCTAAAAACTCATTTTGGAAGCTACACCAGTTAAGAATTATATCCAGGGGTGTAGTGAGTATATTGACCACACAGGTGTTTCACAAATTTTTTTTTGTGTTAGGCTGTGAATTTTATTTTACCCAATAATATACAATTTTAGCTGAATATGTTTCATTTTTACAAGCAATACTAGAAAAAGCACCCCAAAATTTATTACACAGTTTCTACCAAGTTCAACATTACCCTATATGTGAGTGTTAAACTGCTGTATGAGCACATGGCATGACGTATAGGAGAGGAAGCGGTATTTGGCTTTTGGAACACAGATTTTAGTGGGTGCCATGTTGCATTTGCAGAGCCCCCAAAGTAAAAGTACAGGTGAAACCTTCAAACCATTTTGTAATCAACACCCTCCAGGGAATTCACCTATGGGATTACTATGCATTTAGGCTGTTGTTTTTTGGGTTTCATTTTTACAGTGCCTGCCTTGTGGTATAAATGACATGATAACTTGACTATGCAGGTTTGTACAATTACAACAACATTAATTTTACATAGTTTTTTTTGTTTTTTTTAACTATTTTTATTAAGAGTTTTCAAATAAGCACAGATCCAATATACATTCCCCTTTTGATTGCACATGGATATCATAGGGAACATATCTCGATATGTCAAACCTGCAATACATAGAATTATCTGTTATTCTCTATCTAATTCTATTTATCTTGGAACTTGTAGCCCAAGACAAAAAATCTTAAGCATATATTATCAACAATATAATAACAATATAGTACCAAAAAAGGCATAGACAGAGACAGTTTTTTTATGTTTTACTATGTTTACACAATAAAAATAATTTTGTAAAAAGTTGCCTTTTTATGTCCTCACAGTCTGACAGCCATAACTTTTTTATTTTGTTGCATTTTAGAGCTTATAAAAGGCATGTTTTTGCAGGATCAGTTGACATTTTCATTGGCAACATTTTAGGCTTCAAATGACATTTTGATTGCTTATTATCAATGATTTTGGGAGGCTTTATGATAATTTACAGCAAGTCTGAGAGTGTACAAAAGATGTTTTACTGTTTTATTGCATTTACACAATAAAAACACTTTTATTTAAAAAAGAAAACATGTTTTTTCATTGCCATAGTCTGAGAGCCATCACTTTTTTATTTCTCTCTGTATGTGTAGCTGTGTAGCAGTTTTTTATGTGGGACATGACTTTTTCATTGCCTTTAAATCCATTTTTTGGGAAGCAGGATGTAGAAAATACTGCAATCTTGGAAATGCTTTTATTTTTTTATAGCAGTCTGTCACGGTTGGAGATAGTGGATCCTCTGGACCACCACAAGCGATGGCATAAGCCACGCCAGGGAACAGAGTCTAACTAGGTCCCGGTTTTCACCAGAGCCCGCCGCAAAGCGGGATGGACTTGCTGCGGCGGGAGTCTACCAGGTCGCTACCCCTGACGTGACTTGCTTGCGGAGGCAGCCGAGGTGTAGCATGGTACAAAATCGGAAGGCAGGCTTGTAGTCAGGGAGAGGCAGAAGGTCAGGACAGGCGGCTATGGTTCGTGGTCGTGGACAGGCAGGTAGGTCAGGGCAGGCGGCAAGATTCGTGGTCAAGAAACAGAGGCAAACAGTACGGTACACGGCTAATCAGAACAAGGCTTCAGGAACGCTTTCTCGATAGGCAAAGGGCACTAAAGATCCGGCGAGGTTACTGGGAAGAGGCAGGCTTAAATAGGGGCAGTGACTGGCAATAGCCAATTACCGGTGCGCTGGCCCTTTAAATTTAACACTGCCGGCGTGCGCGCGCCCTAGGGAGCGGGTCTGCGCGCGCCGAGGTACAGAGACAGCTGGAGCAGGAGCGTGGCCGGGTGAGACTGGGCACTGGCAGGGGAACAAGTACGCCCGCGACCCGACATGCGGGACGCGGCGCCGCTCAGCAGCGGGGCACGGATGCGCCTGCGACCCGGGATGACGATTGCAGGGGCATTTGTGACAGTACCCCCCTTTTGGCCCCCCCTCTTTCTGGTCTGGAGGAATTTCTGGATTATATTACGGTCCAGAATGTTCTCCTACGGCTCCCAAGACCTTTCCTCGGGCCCGAACCCCTTCCAGTCAACGAGAAAATATCGTCTCCCTCTAGTCCGCCTCAGTCCCAAGAGTTCCTTGACCACAACGACATTCGAGGCAGCAGCCTCAGATGAAGGAGGGACTGCCGTCCGAGAGAAACGATTCAGGACCAGTGGTTTTAGTAGCGAGACATGAAAGGAGTTCGGGATGCACATGGTAGTTGGGAGCCGGAGTTTATAGGCCACCAGGTTTATGCACTTAAGGACCTCAAAAGGTCCCAAAAAGAGGGGTCCCAGTTTGTAGGTTGGGATCTTGAGGCGGACATATTTGACCGACAGCCACACCTTGTCACCCGGGGAGAAGACTGGAGTAGGACTTCTTCTTTTATCTGCTTGAGCCTTCGTGCGCTCAGAAGCACGGAGCAGAGATTGGCGGGCCAGGGACCAGATGGTCTCCATGTCTTGGACCAGTGCATCTGCCGCCGGAATGTCAGACGGGTATGCCAGCGGGAGGTGGGTGGGGAATCCGAGTCTAGGGAATTATACAAAAATTCCGCCCATGGAAGCAAGTTGGACCAGTCATCTTGTCGAGCCGAGACGAAGTGGCGCAGGTAACACCCCAGAACCTGGTTAACTCTCTCCACTTGGCCATTCATCTGGGGGTGGTAAGCTGAGGAGTTGAGAACAAAGGGGCCGCCAGACTTTGGAGATGAACTGGACCCCCGATCCGAGACGATCTGCAGAGGAAGTCCGTGCAAACGAAAAATGTGGTGAAAAAACAGCTCGGCCAGGTGCGGGGCAGAAGGCAGGCCTGGCAAAGGAACAAAATGCGCCATTTTGGAAAACTGATCTGTGACCACCCAGACAACGGTGTTACCGAACGAAGGAGGAAGATCAGTTACAAAGTCCATCGCCACGTGAGACCATGGTTGGGTAGGGATGGGTAGTGGGTGCAAGAGCCCCGCCGGCTTGTGACGAGGTGTCTTGTTGCGGAATTGCGGTACACGACTCAACGAATTCCTTGACATCTTTAGCGAGGTCCTGCCACCAATAGAACCATGATATCAGGAGAAACATTTTGCGAGCACCAGGATGACCGGCCACCAATGAGGAGTGTCCCCTCTTCAGTATACGACTACGGAGCGCAGGATGTACGTATGTCTTCCCCGGTGGGACATTCTGGAGGTCGACGGGAGATGCGGAGATAAGACCCTCTGGAGAGATTATGTGCTCTGGAGTCATTTCTTCACCCACCACATCGGAGGCACGAGAGAGGGCGTCTGCCTTCACATTCTTGTCCGTGGGATGGAAGTGGATCTGGAAGTTAAACCGGGAGAAAAAGAGCGACCACCTAGCCTGGCGCGGATTGAGTCGCTGAGCCGTCTGGAGGTACTGGAGGTTCTTGTGATCTGAGTAGATACAGATGGGATGCCGAGCACCTGCCAGCAGATAATGCCATTAACAATAACTCCCGGTCTCCAATAGTGTATTTTCTTTCCGCCGGAGAGAATGTCTTGGAAAAGAAGCCACACGGACCGTTTTGCCGGTGGGACCTTTTGCGGAGGAAATGCTCCAACTCCCACCAGGCGAGACATCTACTTCAAGCGAGAAGGGCTTCGCCGGGGTCCGGCCAGACAGGATAGATGCGGTGGCAAAGGCAGTTTTTAGTTTAATGATGCCTCCTCGGCCTAGAGGGCAGCTGCTGGATTAGCGTTTTTCTTCATGAGGGCCACCATAGGAGCCACCAGCGTGGAGAAGTGCAGGATGAACTGCCTGTAATAATTGCAGAAACCCAGGAACCGCTGTATGGGCAGGAGGCCGACTGGGCGTGGCCATTGCAACAAGGCCGACAACTGGGTCCATCTGTAGACCCTGGTCAGAGAGGATGTAGCCGGAAAAGGGGAGACTTGTCTTGTAAAAAGAGGCACTTCTCGAGCTTGGCATACAGACGGTTAGCACGTAAACGCCTGAGAACTTGTCGCACATGGGCCTGGTGGGATGCTGGATCAGGTGAAAAGATCAGGATGTCATCCAGATAGACGACCACACAGGTGTACAGGAGGTCTCTGAAGATGTCGTTGACAAACTCCTGGAAGACTGCAGGGGCATTACAGAGTCCGAAGGGCATGACCAGGTACTCGAAGTGCCCATCTCGAGTATTGAAGGCCGTCTTCCATTCGTCTCCCTGACGAATCCGAATCAGGTTGTAGGCTCCTCGTAGGTCCAATTTTGAGCAAATCTTGGCCCCACGTAGCCGGTCAAAAAGCTTGGTAATCAACGGCAAGGGGTATCGATTCTTTATGGGGATCTTGTTGAGACCGCGGTAATCGATACATGGACGTACGGAGGCAAATGGTACGGTACACGGCTAATCAGAACAAGGCTTCAGGAACGCTTTCTCTATAGGCAAAGGGCCCTAAAGATCCGGCGAGGTTACTGGGAAGAAGCAGGCTTAAATAGGGGCAGCAACCGGTAATAGCCAAATACCGGTGCGCTGGCCCTTTAAATTTAACACTGCTGGCGCGCCCCAGGGAGCGGGACCGTGCGCTGAGGGACAGAGACAGCCGGAGCAGGAACATGGCCGGGTAAGTGAGACTGGGCACTGGCAGAGGAACGAGTGCACCCGCGATCCAACATGCGGGACGCGGCGCCGCTCAGTAGCGGGGCACGGATGCGCCTGCGACCTGGTATGAGGGTCGCAGAGGCATCCGTGACACAGTCAACATGCAGCATATGTGACATGTTATTTTTACTCCATGTGTCGATATGACTACAGTAATTCCCAACTTATATTGTTTACTTATATTGTGTGCACTTTAAAAAAAAAAAGTTTTATGGTGCAAAACAATGTGTTCTGATAGTCATAAAATTAAATTTTTCTGTATGTGGAGCTGTGTAAAACCCCTTTTTTTTTTGGATGAACTGACTCTTTCCCTTAGCTGCTGTTGTTGCAATTGATCCTGGCATTTGCGGGGTTATTTGGCTGCAACCGTGGCCAATAACACATGGAGCCAGTTGTAATATACAGCTGGTTCCATGCACCAGTTGTGCAGGGCACATGATCTCCTGGGTGTATGGTGCATCAATTTGCGGGAACACCTTCCCACATTAGACCTACCCATAAATTGAATGTCAGGAAGCTGAGGCCTATTCCCTGCCACAACAGTGAAGTTGCACCAGAGAGCAAAGCAATGTTGAGACAGATGCAGCAGAATAACATTATCCACCCCAGTGAGAGTACATGGGTATCTCCAATTATGCTAATGGAAACGAAGGATGGGATACTACACTTCTGTGTTGACTACCAGCACTTGAATGCTTGTACCGTAAGAAATGCCTATCCACTTCCCCAGATAGAGGAATCGCTGGACATTCTGTGAAGGGCTCAGTATTTCTTTACAGCAGATTGAGCCAGTAGACACTGGCAGGTGCCCTTTGCTAGGGAGTATTAACCCTTTAACAACTGGACACCAACTTCAACTGGACACCAACGCACATCAGGCGGTGCAGGTCATCTGACTGCAGCGACATCTTTAGACATCGCTGCAGAAAGACGGGTTTTGTGGCTCCCAGCTTCCCAACTGTACTAGTTAACAGCGACCCAATGGGCTGTCTGCATAGTAAGCCTGTGGTCAGGGCACGCTGTGTGCTGCCCTGAGTGACAACTTTGTCATACTGACACAGAGGTAGATATGAATGAATGGGTCAGTTCCAGTGTTTTGACATAAAAAGCAGCAAAAGAGAATTGTAAAAAGTATAAAGCACAAGCGCCAATATAAGAGAGAGCTGATGAAAAAATGTCAAGGGATTACTCTGCCTATTTCCCAAACTTAAATTACCAATTATATATAGAAACAAATGACACCAGCGCTAACTCTTCTATATGTCTCCCAACTAAATATAGCAACTTTCCAGAAAATAAAATAGCTCAACAATCACTGTTGATTGAAGCAATGGTGAACACCTGATCCAGTGGTTAGTCCACAATCAGCTCTTCTACCCTAATCAACTCCATATCTCACAACTAAAGGTCATTATAAAATACACATAAAAGCACCAAAAATTACAAGAACTCTTGCAACGTACCTAAAAGCTCTTTCCATAAAATGCATCCGATCGTATTATATCCACAGCGATCCACTTTACTGACAAAGTAAGGAATGGAACGTTCGTGTTCAAATTAACCAAGCGCTCCGGCCGGCAGCGCTCAGATATCCAACAGGGTAAAAACTAACTGGCAGACTAAGGTGACGTCACCTAGACTACAGAGGCTTGTACAATATAAAAGTACCAACGCGTTTCGGAAGAAAGCACGGCTTCCTTCATCAGGGCAGCTCACAATATACGGCATATCATACGGCCAAGTTTGATGCACTTTGCACCAGACCCGACCCTATGTAATGCGCCAAAGATGCAGTGGAATGTCGCGGCAGAATAAGAGAATTAGACACAATGTGGAATGTAAATATGGAATGATAAAAGTAGGAGCATAACTGTCAGAACAGCCAAATCAGGTTAAATGTGGTCTAACTGAGGCCAGAGTTGTCATGGACGAACTAGATTTGTCATTAGGGCAAAAAAATATATAAATTATTTCTCAATTTATACCAATAAAATAATAAAAAGTAATTTATGATAAAAATATATAACAAACTATATAAAATTAATAATAAATTATATAATCTAAAATTAATATTAAATTATATAATATCCCAAAAATATTTTTTTATAAAAAATGAAAAATATAAAAATCTTTACATAATTTTATTATTAACATTAAAAATTTTACATTAGAAAAGAAACTCAATGAACTACGTTAATCGTTTAATTTATAGAGAAGAACAGAAGCTCCTAAACGTCAATCATGGTGTTAAATGTTTCTCTTTCTACTACATCACAGTGCTCTCCCTGTGTCAGTCTCAATTTGTGGTTAGATTGTTGCAAGAGATAAGTTGCTATTGCTGTCAATCATAGTTAAGAACTGTAACATCTGTATTCTGTTACTTCTTTTCACTATAGAGACTAGTGCAACTCATTGAGTTGATTTTCTAATGAAAAATAATAACATTTCATTCTGATTTTTTTGTATTTTTTGTTTTTACTACATTAAATGAAATGCTGGTGATCAGTGTTGAAATTCTATTTTGTTGCTTTCAGCCTTTATTCTACATACAGCAATAGACCACAAGTGTCGCTGGGACCTGTGGTGCACAAAGCAAGATCACTACCATAGTTTCTATTCTCTGACATACTATTCTATTCCAAGAAAAGCGAAAAAGTCCCAGGCATACCCTGTGAGCACGCAACATGTGTGGACCTGCTAGTTTTTGAAAATAAAGTTAAATTTTTTACCTGCGCTGGAATTCACAAGTCTTTCCTGGGACTTTTTCGCTTTTCTTGGATACGTTCGCTGTATGCGGTGAGTGAAGGAGTTACCGCTAAGCCAGGATCGCTCTAGCAGGATCTGAAGGTGGGAGTGATGTCTGTGAAGCTGGATGTCCGGCGAATGTTGAAGTGAGCACCCAGCATACCGAGGATCCTGGAAGGCCATAGCAGTTGGGACAGTGCTGATGAAGGGTGTGTAATACCAAGCTATCCCGTATACCACTTAAAAAAAAATACAGAAGTTGGACGCTTTGCCCGGTGAGTGGCATGGTGTTTTACTGTTCATTATATTATACTATTCCAATGGCTTTTCTTTTATTTCTAGCCTGCTGTGATGTGTTTGTAATCACTGTAATACTAAGATAACAGGATTTATGGTAGAGGCTGTGTTGGTTTTCTAATTTTAAATTAATTAAATTATTAATTTTATAATATATAATTTAAAATTAATTTTATATTATAAAATGAAAAAATTAGATTATAATCTAATAATCTAATATTATAACTTAATATGAATTTTATCTTGTTAAATTATTTAATTGCATATAGTTTGATAACATTAGTTAGCATGGCCCGAGCGCACTAGAAAAGATTCTGAACAGTCTTTTCTAGTGTACTAACCAACACTTACAATACAGCGCATTTAAACTTCACCCCAACATTAAGTCTGCGATCCACCTTCGATGAGTCACATATATGACCGCAGTATGACATGTTCATACATACTGGCCCATTGTAAACTGCTCTAAAGCTATTTAGAACTGGCCTGTCTTTGCCAAATTCATACATGTCACCCAGTGTGTAGTGTATTAGCATTAGTATGCTAATACATTGCTAAGTGTATAACAAAAAGTGTACAATAGTTATCCCTTAATGAGATTTAAAAAAAGTAAAAAAAACAAAAAGTGTGAGAAAAAAATAAATAAAAAATAACAAATATTTAATAAAAAATTATTGTGCATACATTGCATAAAAAAAATCCTACACACATAAGGTATCCACACAACAGTAAACTGTAGAATTAATCTAACAGGTAATACAGTGTGAAATGTAAAGGGTGTAAAAATTATTTTAAAAAGGGAATGCAGAAAAACACTTTTTATGTAAAAAAAAATGTAAAAATATTACACAGTGGTTAATAAAATTAAATTACTCCCCCCAATAAATGCAATGTCTCCCACATAAAACAATTCCTCACTCAATTGCGTCATAGAAAAAATAAAAACGTTATGACTGTTGAAACAAAGGAGGGCAAAAATGTAAAAAATTAGCTGGTCGTTAAGGCCTTTTCAGGCTGGGTGCATAAGTGGTTGAGGTGAAAAAATGTGTTTATTACCTGGATGGGACTGTTTGAATTCTTAAAAGTCCTGGTGCTGCTTCAATATCCACTACCCAAAACCATTTAAAAATAAATACATTTTATTAAATTCAGAAAAATAAAAAACATACAAAAATACAAAAGCCCAAGCATGGAAGAGCAGAGTTATGACATGCGTTGGATGAAACTGACGCGTTTCGAAGCCTGCGCTTCTTAATCGTAGCTAAATTCACAGATGACGTATGCTCATTTAAATATCAACCCTCCAACATCACGTGTTTTGGAACCACCTGTTGGAACCACAATAGGTATGGGATAATAAGAACAATCTAAAATATAACAAAACAAACATACATAAATACAAAGAAAAATGGAACATAATTAGAAAAAACTAATAATAATACATGATATCTTGTCTGATATTTAGACCTTTGGGAGTTCTGGTGTCAAGATCAAAAATCCAACGGGATTCCCTGCTAAGTAATTTACGAAGCAGATCGCCGCCCCGTGGCGAATGTGTGACTTTTTCTATTCCCAGAAATGTGAAACCGCTGACATCTCCTCCATGTGTCTCCAAAAAATGCTTGGAGACCATAGAAATATTATTGATGTTATTGGTTTTATATGAATCTGATAAATGTCGTCTAATTCTAACCTTCAATGGACAAGAAGTGCAGCCTACATACTGCACTCTACACAAAGTGCAGCTCACAAGATAAACTACAAATTTGCTATTGCAATTTATAAAATTCTTTACGCGGTAGTTTTTTCCTGTTGAAAAAGAAACAAACTGGTCTGAATTGTGACAAAAACGGCATGCAGTGCATATTTTGTGTCCACACTTGTAATAACCCGTGTTTCTTAGCCATGTTGTAAGAGGAGTGGGGATAGGGTTAAACAAACTTGGAGAAAGTAATGAACCCAAAGTGGGAGCTTTTTTGGATACATATCGAATGCCTGTCTCCAACAGATCATGTAGTCCTTCCGATACACGGAGAACTGGCAAATGTTTTTTTATGATGGAAACAATCTGTTTAAATTGGGTACTATAAGTAGTACTAAAAGTTACAATGTCTCCAGTGTGCTCTACCCTTTCACCCCGATGTTCATTAAACAAAAGACTGGCCCTATCTCTAGATAAAACCCTTTTTTGGGCTGTATCCAAATCCGAGTTTCTGTATCCTCTCTCTCGTAGTCTGGCACAGGCTTCATCTAGGTGTAGTCTAAATTTGCTGTCATCTGTACAGTTTCTGCGGAGTCTAACAAACTCTCCGTAAGGAATATTCCTAGATATATGACCTGGGTGACAAGAGCTGGCTAAAAGAGTGGTATTGCCGGCCAGAGTCTTCCTATAAGGAGAAACCTGCACTGTTTTACCGACTATGCCTAATAATTTAACATCCAAGAAACTAATTTCGGTCTCACATGGCAGACAAGTAAAATGGAGGTTGCAGGTATTCTGGTTGATGTACTGGGCAAACTGTGGTATAGATGTGAAATCGCCCCCCCCCCTCCCAGATCAGGAGCAGGTAGTCTATGTAACGACCATACCACCTGATCTGGGGGAGAAATGGGTTGCACACATTAAGGAAATCCTCTTCCCATATGGCCATGAAGATATTAGCAAGAGAAGGGGAAAAAAGAGCACCCATGGGTGCTCCCCTTCTCTGCAAATAAAAAACCCCATCAAAAGAGAAAAAGTTGTGACCTAAAAGGTATTTGGTTACCTCCACCAGGTACTGACATTGAGTGATTGAAAAATCACTATATGATGTAAGAAACCTGAAAAGGAATTCTAAAGCCCTATCATGTGGAATACTGGGATATAATCCCACCACGTCACAAGTGACCCAGGAACAAGAATCATTCCATTCAAATTGTTCAATATTGGATATTAGATTTTTAGTATCTTTAATGTATCCTGGGATGGCCGCTATTAAGGGTTGTAATTGAGTGTCAAGCCACTGGCTTAGACGCTCATTGAGAGAACCTATGCCTGATACTATGGGGCGAAATGTAGGGGGAAAACCCCCCTTATGCACCTTAGGCAAAGAATGATAGATGCATCACTATGGCAGAACACAAAGCTATTCAGGAATTGAAAAACAATCAGGATATCATTATACGCCCCGCGGACAAGGGAGGGGGGGGGTAGTAGTCCTCAACAGTGGTCTTTATAAAAGGGAGACTCTTAAAATTCTCCAGGATACAGATACCTATTCTATCTTAACTCAGGACCCGAAAACGAAATACAAAATTCTTTTGGAAAATTTTTTGTGTGAGGGTGCTTCCCTAGGTATTTTTTCTAAGAAGCTAGCAGATGACATGTTAGTGGACAAACCCATAATGGCCATCTATCATTCTTTGCCTAAGGTGCATAAGGGGGGTTTTCCCCCTACATTTCGCCCTATAGTATCAGGCATAGGTTCTCTCAATGAGCGTCTAAGCCAGTGGCTTGACACTCAATTACAACCCTTATTAGTGGCCATCCCAGGATACATTAAAGATACTAAAAATCTAATATCCAATATTGAACAATTTGAATGGAATGATTCTTGTTCCTGGGTCACTTGTGACGTGGTGGGATTATATCCCAGTATTCCACATGATAGGGCTTTAGAATTCCTTTTGAGGTTTCTTACATCATATAGTGATTTTTCAATGACTAAATGCCAGTACCTGGTGGAGGTGACCAAATATCTTTTAGGTCACAACTTTTTCTCCTTTGATGGGGTTTTTTATTTGCAGAGAAGGGGAGCCCCCCTGGGGGCTCGTTTTTCCCCTTCTCTTGCTAATATCTTCATGGCCATATGGGAAGAGGATTTCCTTTTCAATGTGTGCAATCCATTTCTCCCCCAGATCAGGTGGTATGGTCGTTATATAGACGGCCTGCTCCTGATCTGGGAGGGCGATTCTACATCTATACCACAGTTTGCCCAGTACATTAATCAGAATACCTGCAATCTCCATTTTACTTGTCTGCCATGTGAGACCGAAATTAGTTTCTTGGATGTTAAATTATTAGGCATAGTCGGTAAAACAGTGCAGGTTTCTCCTTATAGGAAGACTCTGGCCGGCAATACCACTCTTTTAGCCAGCTCTTGTCACCCAGGTCATATATCTAAGAATATTCCTTACGGAGAGTTTGTTAGACTCCGCAGAAACTGTACAGATGACAGCAAATTTAGACTACACCTAGATGAAGCCTGTGCCAGACTACGAGAGTGAGGATACAGAAACTCGGATTTGTATACAGCCCCAAAAAAGGGTTTTATCTAGAGATAGGGCCAGTCTTTTGTTTAATGAACATCGGGGCGAAAGGGTAGAGCACACTGGAGACATTGTAACTTTTAGTACTACTTATAGTACCCAATTTAAACAGATTGTTTCCATCATAAAAAAACATTTGCCAGTTCTCCGTGTATCGGAAGGACTACATGATCTGTTTGAGACAGGCATTCGATATGTATCCAAAAAAGCTCCCACTTTGGGTTCATTACTCTCTCCAAGTTTGTTTAACCCTATCCCCACTCCTCTTACAACATGGCTAAGGAACACGGGTTATTACAAGTGTGGACACAAAATATGCACTGCATGCCGCTTTTGTCACAATTCAGACCAGTTTGTTTCTTTTTCAACAGGAAAAAACTACCGCATAAAGAATTTTATAAATTGCAATAGCAAATTTGTAGTTTATCTTGTGAGCTGCACTTTGTGTAGAGTGCAGTATGTAGGCTGCACTTCTTGTCCATTGAAGGTTAGAATTAGACGACATTTATCAGATTAATATAAAACCAATAACATCACTAATATTTCTATGGTCTCCAAGCATTTTTTGGAGACACATGGAGGAGATGTCAGCGGTTTCACATTTCTGGGAATAGAAAAAGTCACACATTCGCCACGGGGTGGCGATCTGCTTCGTAAATTACTTAGCAGGGAATCCCGTTGGATTTTTGATCTTGACACCAGAACTCCTAAAGGTCTAAATATCAGACAAGATATTATGTATTATTATTAATTTTTTCTAATCATGTTCCATCTTTCTCTGTATTTATGCATGTTTGCTTTGTTCTATTTTAGATTGTTCTTATTATCCCATACCTATTGTGGTTCCAATAGGTGGTTCCAAAACACGTGATGTTGGAGGGTTGATATTTAAATGAGCATAAGTCATCTGTGAAGTTAGCTACGATTAAGAAGCGTAGGCTTCGAAACGCGTCAGTCTCATCCAACGCATGTCTTAACTCTGCACTTCCATGCTTGGGCTTTTGTATTTTTGTATGTTTTTTATTTTTCTGAATTTAATAAAATTTATTTATTTTTAAATGGCTTTGGGTAGTGGATATTGAAGCAGCACCAGGACTTTCTTGAATTCGTTTTAGCCACAAGGCGGTGGCGGTGTTTTGCTCTATCCCTCCCTAGGAGCATCAAAGTGCAGGTGAGCATACCTATTCTTGTTGTTTCTACGTTGTTTGAATTCTTAAGAATACCATTTGGGTTAAGTAACTTATATGCTACTTTTCAGCAACTGATAAGAGTTGTGCTTGGGGAACTTGAACCACAAATGTCTCTTAATCTACTTGGGTGATGTGATCATTTATACCACCACTATGAAAGAGCATCTGGACAAGATTGATCAGATACTAGACCATGCCACTTAGAATAAAAAAAAAGCTTAAGTTGAAACTCCATAAATGCTACGTTTCTAAAGAATACAGAATTCCTGGGACTTATCGTATCAAACGGTGAATTCTAAAGTGGAATCTGTACAGAAATGGCACACCCCAAGGTCCATAAATGACTTCCAGGGCTTTCTTAGACTAGTGGGTTACTATAGAAGATTCATTAACCCCTTAACATGATGTGCTGTAAACTTATGCGGTGTTCAGGGGCTATGAAGCAAAGTAGATAGATGGACCTTGTGGCTGGGAGACACCTCTAGTTCCAGCAATTCAATAATTTAGACACCACAGTAAATGCTATTGTGGCAGCTAAATAATTGCAGCCCCCGATGTCCACTCCTACATGACATGATCCTGGGATGCTATTTCATTGCCATGGCCTCTGAATCTACAATGTTAGCATACCTATTACACCCTGACTGTGTAATAGAAGATGAATGTCTATTTAAGGCAGTATGATAGTACTGCCGTATATAGAACAAACAAACTCATGTTCTGTGTATGTTCTATATATGGCATGGGGGTTATTAACAGGAAATATATTAAAAATAAAGTTGAAAGAACTGAAAAAATATTAAAAGTTCACTCCCCCCTTTTGCGTTTTAAAAATAAAAATGTTACACATAATCGGTAGCAGGGCTGTGGAGTCGGGAAGCCGAAGCCCCGACTCCGACCCCTCAATTTCCCAAACCTCCGACTCCTGACTCCCTCATACACGGCGCATGTTTAAGTGATAACTCTACTGTAGTAAAATGGTAACATCAGGATTTTTATCACCTTATGATGCAATAAACAAGCTATTTAGGTAGAACAGACACAAGCAAAAGGGTAACAATGTTTTGATCATTTGAACACTTGTGGGTAGAGTTGAAGAAAAAGCTGTATTTATATCCAAGTCCAGTCTGCGCCAACATTGGGAATATGTAGAAGAGACCTGGAATCAGATTTTTGTCAAGACCTGTTTGAATCTGATTCAGAGCCCAGAAAGATTCAGGCCGTATTGAAAACCAAAATGTGGATTTCCTAAATACTAACAAAATAATAAAAACTAACATTTTGATTTTTAGGAGCCAAACAGTAACAATGCAGTTATAGGAAAGAATCTGCAGAACTGAGCAGATGCCAAATATTTGCAAGGCAAATTTATGTATAACATCGGTAAGATGACTGTATATAAAATTACAGTAGCCTCATATACAAAGCTGTAGTGGATGGTGAGATATGGAGCCTGAAAGTCACAAGTTCAAAACATTGTTACCATTTTGCTTGTCAGTGTAAAATATAATTATTGGATAGGACTTTAGAACACAAAAAAAAAATGTAAATATGCAAAACACTGCAGGAACATTTGTGGAGTCTCTGAATTTGTTCTGAGAAATAGTATTGCCTCCATCAGATCCAGCATACATGACCTCACATCTGATCTCATTATTTCCAGGCTAGAGAACGGCCTCTCTGCACTAACTTGGGTCGGGGGCAAAGCGGTGACAACATCTCTAACAATGTCAGGGTATAAAGGAATTGCCTTAACCGCAGTCAGTTTTGATGAATAGTTGAACTCTTCTACTTCTTTGAAAGCAGGTGAAAAAATTTGCTGAAATCTGTTTGCCATGGGAGCAGAATCTTTTCCCCATGGGGCAGCGCTTTGCCTGCTCCATGTCATCAATTACACTCCTCATGTGGTAAGGCTGAAGATATGGGAGCAGTAGCACTGGATGGACCCAATTCCTCTTGCTCTTTGCACTGCATCGAACTAACTGAACCAACTTATTATATATTTTGGGAGTCAGAGTAGGTCTATTTTATGAAGACTCCGACTCCTGCAAAATAGGCACCGACTCTGACTCCACGACTCCGACTGCACAGCCCATTCAGTGAACACTATAGTAGAAAGAAAATTCCCAACCCCAAAATGTCCCCAAAAAATTGGAATAAAAAGGGATAAAAAAATTTGCATCTATCCCAAAATAGTACAAATAAAAACTACACTTGGATCAACACTATAGCACAAGAGGCTGAACTGGATAGACGTCTGTCTTTTTCGTCCTTACAAACTGTGTAACTATACTATATAACTTCAGTCTGCAGAAAATGAGCCCCACTCAGGTCAATAGACTAAAAAGCAACAAGTACTAAAGTATTAAAACATGCTATTTTTATAATAACAAAGACTCAACAAATTTGGTATTGCTGGAATAGTACTAACCTGCAGAATACAGAAGTCATGTTATTTCTGCTGAACAGTGGACCCCATTAAAACAAAATCCCTACAAAATTGGCACAATAACGTTTTTTTCACACTCCACCCCACATACAACTTCTTGCAGGTCATTCAGTAGATTATAAGGAATCATCTAAAAGAAACCCTAATAAGCCAATGTATATAGAGAAAAAAAATTACAGCTCTTGGAAGGCAGGAAGGAAAAAGTGAAAAGCAAAATTCTGAAAATATCTACACCATTAAGGGGTTAGACTTCATTAAAGTGTCCTTACATCAGTTATTACTAGGTGCGACTCCAGAAGAAGCCAAGCGAGGAATACTTGAATGGGATAAAGACACAGAAAGAGTATTTTAAGCCCTAAGGGATCTATTGATCTGAGCCCCCATCCTGACTTATGCAGATTATCGTCTTCCGTTCATACTGAAAACCAACGGGAGTTTGAAGGGACTGGGTCAAGTCCAAGAGGATAGTCAGGCAGGCTTTAAGAGAAAACAAGAAAAATCCAGAGAAATATAGTTCTTTTAAATTGGAGATATTGGCTGTGGTGTTGGGCTGTGACCAAAAAGTTTGCAATTGTCTTAACAGGAGCAGAATTCACACTTGTTATTGATAAGAACCTTCTGGTTCATGTGAAGACTTGAGGCCCTTGAACATGTAGTAGATTTGGTTATGCACACATAGGATTGTGTACACAGAAACTTTTGTGGTGATGATATGTGATCATGGTGTGGTGTATTATTCAATCACTTTGTGTTTGTGATATTGTAATGGTATCAAACCACCAACGAAGGGAAAAACAAATAGAATATAAAATATAACATTTAATGATAATTTAGTAAAAGAGCATCGCTCAAAAAATGACACAGACAGAACCACAAAATTGCCATAAAAAAGAGGGGAAAGAACCCGAGAATGCCCTAGAATGTTTACAGAAGAAACATCAGAATAAATACCTTTTGTCGGTGCAGCATCACCTGAGATCCACACTCCGTCATACACGGTACTTTGTGGCGGCTTTATTTTGAACCCAGACACTATGGTTTCAGTATTGTGCTATGTCCAGATATACGGGCTCTCCATATGCTAATTAGGTAAGGCATAATATCGCCGTTATTGTCTATCCCTTGAGATCCATTGCAGATTGACATTATCTGTGCAACTTGAGGTATTTATTCTGATGTTCCTTCTGGATTAATGTCTGTCATTGGCTGCCTTTGTATGCTTCATGGAACAACATTATTTACATCTGTTACCTGGTGTACTAGCATACATTGGTGTTTATTTGTTACTCACATTGTGATTTGACTATTATCTTGTTAGAATTAATTTTTTTCCTCTAGTGGGTTCCTTTTCAGTCCCTATGTACATCCCCTGAGCAGATACACACATTTGGGAGAATCGAAACATGTTGGGATTTTGTGTTATGTGAGGGACAACTTGGGCATTTCTAGGCAGTCAGGGTAAGGTTTGGGACAGGGCCGCCCTTGTTGGGGTGAAAACCCTGTTGTCAATATAATATATCTTATTTTTATTATCCTAGGGCATTCTAGTGTTATTTCCCCTCTTTCTTATGGTATTTTTGTGGCTTTGTCTGTGTCATTTTGTGAGCGATGCTCTTTCACTAAATTATCATTAAAAGTTATATTTTATATTCTATTTGTTTTTCCCTTCATTGGTTTGATACATTTAACAGTGGGGATTGTGATATTCACTCTATCGCAACATTGTTGTGTGTTTATATTGTAATGGTATTATTCAGTCATTATGTAGTGGTATTATTCAGCCACTTTGTGGTGATTATATGTGATCATGGTGTGGCAGTATAAATCGGTTACTAAGTGGTGGTGATATGTGGTCATGGTGTTGTGGTATTCGGTCACTATGTGGTGGTGATATGTGATCATGGCTTGGCAGTATGATTCGGTCACTATGTGGTATTCGGTCACTATGTGGTGGTGATATGTGGTGGTGATGCGTGATCATGGTTTGGCAGTATGATTCGGTCACTATGTGGTGGTGATATGTGGTTTTAATAGGACATTGGCACTATTAGCCTGGGATTTGGGCTTTGTGTAGCAGTGTTATTTGGTAACCGTATGATTATTTTGCTTTATATGTAAACATGTTAAAAGGGGTAGGAGGAGAAATTTCTTCAACTTGCCCTGAGTGCAATTTAGCATATAAGACGCTGCTGGAGAAGTTCTGCTCCTCAGTTATCTACTGTTACCTAGATACCAGAGATCCCATGACCTGTGTGGTGGTCACATGACTATTTTGTCCATATAGGTCCTCCATGGAAGCCATTATTATAGACAGGAATGTGGGCTATACCATTTTTCTTTTTCTAGATAGGTGCTTGCTGCACTGGTATAAAAAAGGTACAAGTACATAATTTTAACCCCTTAAGGACCCAGCCAGTTTTGGCCTTCCTGACACAGCCCTATTTTTGAAATCTGGCATGTATCACATTATGTGAGAATAACTTTTTGACACTTTTACCTATCCATGTGATTCAGAGATTGTTTTCTCGTGACACATTGTGCTTTAAGTTAGTAAGAAAATTTTATCCATACAATCCTTGTTTTTTTGTGAAAAATATCAAAATTTTATGAAAAATTTGAAAAACCTGTGATTTTGAAAGTTCAAAAATTTCTGTGTGCTACACAGATAATTATTCACCACAAAATAGTTTATAACTAGCATCTACCATATGTCCACTATAGGATGGCATCATTTTTTAAATGTCCTTTTTTTTATGACATTAGAGGGCTTAGAAATTTAGAAGTAATTTCTCACATTTTCAAGAAAATTTTAAATATACATTTTTTTAGGAACGAGTCCAGTTCTGACGTGGCTTTAATGGGCCTGTATGCTAGATACCCCCATATCCTTCTAAGAAACTAGACCCCTTAAAGTATTTACAGCAGTGTTTAGGAAGTTTGTTAACCCTTTAGGTATTTTACAGAAATTAAAGCAAAGTGGAGGTGAAATTTAAAAATGTCACTATTTTTGCAGATTTTCAATATTTATCCATTATTCACTGGAATACGGTAAATGTGACTAGGTAAATGCAACTTAATATCATTTCCCCCAGGTCTGGCGTTTTTAGAAATATCCCATATGTGGCCTTAGTACATTATTTGGCTCAACCATAAGCCCCAGAATAGGAGGAACACCTACTGGACTCTGGGTTCTCATTTTCAATGCAATTTTATTAAGGCGCCATTTCAGGTTTGAGGAGGCCCTAAGGTGCTAAAACTTAATAAACACCCCTAAAAAGACCCCATATTGGAAACTACACCCCTTAAGGTATATATACAGGTGTGTAGTGAGTATATCGACCCCACAGGTGATTCACACTTTTTTTTTAGCATTAGGCTGTGAAAATGTAAAAAAAAAATTTCCCAATAATCTGCAATTTTAGCTTAAAATGTTTCATATTTACAAAGAATCCTGGAAAAAAGAACCCCAAAACTTTGTTAAGCAATTTCTTCCAAGTTCGGCAATACCTTACATGTGGGTGTAAACTGCTGTTTGGGCGCATGGCAGGGCGTACAAGGGAGGGAGCGCTATTTGGCTTTTAGAACGCAGATTTTGGTGGGGCCATGTCGCATTTGCAAAGCCTCCATAGAACCTGCACAGGTGAAATCTTACTGATGTCGCCCCATTTTAGTTTCAACACCCCTCATGGATCTCATATAGGGGTGTATTGTGGATTTTGGGCACACAGGTGTTCCATCATTGTTTTTAGCATTGGGCCATGAAAATAGGGGGGGGGGGGAACGCAGTTCCACCATTGTTTTTAGGGCTTAAATTTTCCAGCGTTCGCCGTGCAGTGTAAATGATGTGATAACTTTACTACGGGGGTCGGTGCAATTGCAATGCTATAAATTTTATATAGTTTTTTATGTTTTATTACTTTTACACAATAGAAATAGGTCTATAAAAAATTGCGTTTTTATGTTGTCCTATTCTGACAGTCAAAGCTTTTTTATTTTGCTGTGTGCAGAGCTGTGTAGGGCCTTGTTTTTTGTGGGGTGAATTGTTGCTTTTATTGGTACCATTATGGGGTGCATACAAAACTGTGTTCACTTTTTATTAAGGTTTTTGTGAGGCGTTTTGAACAAAATACAGCAATCCTGGTAGGGTTTTTTATTTTTATTTTTTATAGCGGTCAATCTGCGTTAGATAGGACATGCTAGCTTTACTCAGCAGGTCGATACGATTACAGCAATACCCAATTTGTATATTTTTTTATTTTTTTACTGCTTTTATATAATAAAAACACTTTTATTCAAACAGGAAAACACATTTTTGCATCGCCATAGTCTGAGAGACATAACTTTTTTATTTTTCTGTGTATGGAGCCGTGTGTAGGCTTGTTTTTTGCGGGATGAGCTGACATTTTTATTGGTGTCATTTTTACGGGGACAAGACTTTTTGATCAGTTTTAAATCCTTTTTTGGAAAGCAGAGTGAAGAAAATACTGCAATCCAAGTAGTGTTTTTTATTTTTATTTTTAACAGCGCTCACTGTGCAGTATCCGTACTCAGTTAGCTTTACTCTGTGGGTTGATACGATTATGGCGATACCCAATTTATATAGTTTTTTTATGTTGAAGCACTTTAAAAAAAAGTGTGTTTTTAGTGTGTAAAAGAATATTTATGCATCGCTATCTTCTGAGAGCCATAACTTTTTTATTTTTCCGTATACAGAGTTGTGTCGGACTTTTTTTTTTTGCGGGATGAACTGACATTTTAATTGGTACAACGTTGGCGTTTATAGGGGTTTTTGATCACTTTTATTCCATTTTATGTGCTGCGGATGAACAAAAATCTTAATTCTGTGATTGGTTTTTTTGGGTTTTTTTTACGCCGTTCACCGTACCGGTAAATTAACATGAAATGTTTATAGGGCAGGTCGTTACGCATGCGGCGATACCAAATATGGGTACTTTATTTATTTTTGATCTTTTTTGGGGCGATTGGCATTTGTGAAGGGGAAAAGGGTGATGTACGTGTTTTTATTTTATTTTTCGTGTTTATGTTTTACATGTTTTTTACTTTGTTTACTTTTTTTTTTACTTTTTCACTTTTTTTTTTTACTTTTCCCATAGGGGATTTGAATGAGAGATATTTAGATCTCTCATTCAATAGGAATCAATGCACAGCTTGTTGCTATGCACTGGTTCCTATGACAACTGTCAGTCACGATGCCGGGACATGCCCACAGGGCACGGCCGGGCATCGTGACGTCACAGACAACCCGGAAGGCATTCTGTGCCCTCCGTGCTGTCTGTCAGAAGGCAGGAGCTGCACGGATCGAGCGATCCGTGCAGTTGCTGCTGCCGACAGAGACGCAGGAGGAGATCGCTCATCCTGCGTCTCTCTTAATTATTGCGACCCGATGGTCGCGATAATTAAGGGGTTAACCGGACCCCCCTGGAGTGATTGCGGGTCGGGGCCGACGCTGCGGGATGTCAGCTGTAATATACACCTGACACACCGCGCCGATTGCGCGAACTCTGCTTTAGAGTTCGCGCGATCCTCAGGACGTATGCATATGCCCAAGGTCGTTAAGGGGTTAATACATGTATATTAGAAAACTGTATAATTTCCTAAGATATCTTTATAGTGAGAAAACACTTTTAAGCGCATGTTCAAGTTATGGTACTTACTCCCACTATACTGACTGAATCACAAATGGAAGTATTGAAACAGGGTCTCAATTTTGCACCTTCATGTGACTTTGATTTATTTTCTACTGTTCTTGATATAAATAAATTTTCTAGATTATTAACTGTAAAAAAATATTTCTATAATCAAGAGAACATGAATGTTGAATCAGATACACATAGTAAAGAGACCAATAATGAGTATACTGATTTATTTTTCCAGGAGCAATTAGCCCTAAAGACCTTACTAGAGCTACATAGAGAGGGGGATACTACACATGATTCTGTGACAAATCTGGATGATAGAATCGTGTGCAGTACACCCAACCCGGAGTTTTACCCCCTTAAAGCTAGGGTACCTGCTCTCGATGCTTTTCAGAGCACGATGGAGAGAGATTTGCTAGCGTTACAGAATAAAATTGCTAGACAAAAAAACAAACGCCAAAAATATAACAACTTATCTTGGAGTCAAATGAAAGCCCTTAAGGAATTAAAAAACAACAGCAATTTAATAATAAAAAAAAGCAGATAAGGGGGGTGCCCCCATAGTTCTAGATCAGGACCTCTATGTAAAACAGGGTCATGTCATATTAGACGATACTGTCACCTATCGTAAACTTAAAGAAGATCCTACTAAATCCTTCCATAAAGAACTAAATAAACTTATAAGAGAAGGGGTTTTATTAGGAGCTATAACAGAAAAACAAGGTAACTATTTAGTAGGCAAGGATCCTGTAATACCTATCTTCTACGGCGCCCCCAAAGTGCACAAAGACAAATTTCCACCCACATTAAGACCCATTATTTCTAGTAATGGTTCACTTAATGAGCGTCTAAACAAATGGTTGGATCAATATTTACAACCTATTGTTCAGAAAATTCCAGGTTATATCAAAGACACCAAAGCTGTGTTACAAATGATGTCAGGTAAACAATGGCAAAAAGGGAATACATGGATAGGATGTGATGTTACAAGCTTGTACTCTAGTTTGCCTCATGACCTCACTGTGGTGGCCGTTTCATTTTTCCTTCAGCATTTCAGTGGGTATGACCCGGGTCTTCAGGAATTTATAGTATTATCTATTGAATATTTATTAAAACACAACTACTTCAAATTTGAAGATGTATACTATTTGCAACTCTTAGGAGCCCCTATGGGTGCAACCTCCTCTCCATCTCTGGCCAACATCTACATGGCATGGTGGGAGCACCATGTTATTTATAGTGATGCTAATCCTTATAGGGAGTGTATCCTGTGGTATGGGCGCTACATTGATGACCTCTTGATTATTTGGGGTCACAATGTAGCGCTCATACAGGATTTTATGGAGTATATTAATTCCAACCACTTCAATCTGAAGTTCACTGGAAATTGGAATCAGGTGGAGATACCTTTCCTTGATGTCCTACTAACTGGAGATACAGATACAGGACGCATTATTAGCACCCTATATAGAAAACCAAATTCAGGGAATTCCATTCTCAGAGCGGATAGCTGCCACTCTCCATCTACAGTGGCGGCTATTCCCTATGGTGAATATGTTAGGGCCAAGCGGGCATGTACCCGAGAAAGAGACTATTTGAAAGAAATTGTGAGAGTGGATGACAGATTGAAAGAAAGAGGATACACCTCACAAAGTCTGAATAGAGCAAAAAATAAAATCAAAATGAAAACGCAACAGGATCTATTAACTATGACAGAGACACAGAGGGAATACAAAGGTAGAAAAAGAAAATATGCCACTAAAAATAATAATACACTTGTGTTTTCCACAAAATATAGTAGAAATTTTGGTGAGATCAAAACCATATTTCTTAGGAATCTGAACATTCTAAGACAGGATCCTATTCTGTCAGAGATCATAGGTAAGGGTGTAAAATGCGTACCTAAGCGCAGTAAAACTCTAGGCACCATAATTTCCCCTAGTACCCTTGTCAATAAAACCCCACAAAAAACATGGCTTACATTAAAGGGGTTTTACCCCTGCGGAGGGAATCGCTGCAATCTTTGCAATAAGGTCAAAAAAACTACCAAATTTGACAACATGGATAAAACAAAACAGTTTCAAATTCTAAAATTTATGAATTGTGATAGCCACCATGTTATATATGTGATAGAATGCACAATGTGCAATAAAAAATATGTTGGCTGCACAACTAGAAAATTAAAAACTAGAATTTCCGAACACCTGCATAGCATAAAAAACAAACATGCACATGCATCAGGGGCAGCCAAACATTTTATAGAATTTCACAATGGGGATAGCTCGGGTTTGGTATTTTATGCTATTGAACAGGTTGAGAAACCATACCGAGGAGGTGATTGGGCTGGCAAAGTGCGCTATAGGGAAGCCTATTGGATCCTAAACCTAAACACTAGATTCCCACAAGGGTTAAACTACAAAACAGATTTGTTGTATATATACTAGTGTTTGTCAATGGACAAGACACTGGCCCTTTAAGCACTGCCATTAGCCCATATAGGATGTGATGCAATTTACAACGTATTTGTTGATTGGCTAGAAGTTGTTTTTAAATCATGTGAATGTTTCACATTTTTTATGCCGTGATCAAGAGCAATTCTGCTCGAAACGCGTCGGCAGGTTTTGTCCTGCTTTTAGCCTTCTATGTACTGCTGCTACACTTTGTATTGAAAATAAAGCTATTTTGTACGCACCCTTAACCGGAGTTGGAATCTGCATGTCTCGCTGCTGCTGGGCGTTGCTGCATTCGTTTGGACTTTTGTTTGTGTTGTTGCCGCTGAGCCGCGGCTATCCGGATCTGGGTGTCGGCAGGAGCAAGCTCTTGGATTTCGAGACGGGATACAAGCATATACAGAGGTGAGCTGGCATACTAGTTTATGCATTTATATTTTGCTGATAAATCTGGCCCATGCTTGAACTGTCTAGTCTAAATTTTAATTTCTATTAGTTGGCTTACTTTATGCCACTATTTGCGGTAAAATTTTGGCATGTTTTTTGGTGCAGAGTCACACACTAAACCACGCCCATGTGACTGAGGCCATGCCTCTTCTTTCTAAAGAGGTGCAAAAGTATCTAGAAATTGTCTAAAACCCACAATAAATATGATGTAAAGCATGTACACCAGTATTTTAGCTTAACTGCCACAATCAATGTACCCCATTGTATCTGAAACCAAACCCCCCTTACAGTGACGGACTGAGGGGTCTGGGGCCCACAGGGGAGTTGATTTTGGGGGGCCCACCATACTGTACATGAAAATATTACCGGCCTCTCGGACATAAATGCGCCCATTTAATGCTCACAGGGCTCATGGATGGGTTTATATGCTGTGTACAAACCTAGCCATAAGCCCTGGGAGGGTTACAGTCCCATTCATGAGCCCTGTGAGGGTTACAGTCACATCCATGAGCCCTGTGAGGGTTACAGTCCCATCCATGAGCCCTGTGAGGGTTACAGTCCCATCCATGAGCCCTGTGAGCATTACAGACCCATCCATGAGCCCTGTGAGGGTTACAGTCCCATCCATGAGCCCTGTGAGCACTACAGACCCATCCATGAGCCCTATGAGGGGTACAGTCCCATCCATGAGCCCTGTGACCATTATGGATTCATCCATGAGCCCTGTGAGTGTACAGAGTCTGTAACCCTCACAGGGCTCATGGATGGGACTGTAACCCTCACAGGGCTCATGGATGGGACTGTAACCCTCACAGGGCTCATGGATGGAACTGTAACCCTCACAGGGCTCATGGATGGAACTGTAACCCTCACAGGGGCTATGGATGGGTCTGTAATGCTCACAGGGGCTATGGATGGGTCTATATGCTGTGTACAAACCTAGCCATAAGCCCTGTGAGGGTTACAGACCCATCCATAGCCCCTGTGACCGTTATGGATCCATCCATAGCCCCTGTGAGGGTTACAGACCCATCCATAGCCCCTGTGAGCATTACAGACCCATCCATGAGCCCTGTGAGGGTTACAGTCCCATCCATGAGCCCTGTGAGGGTTACAGACTCTGTAACCCTCACAGGGCTCATGGATGAATCCATAATGTTCACAGGGCTCATGGATGGGACTGTAACCCTCACAGGGCTCATGGATGGGACTGTAACCCTCACAGGGCTCATGGATGGGTCTGTAATGCTCACAGGGGCTATGGATGGGTCTGTAACCCTCACAGGGGCTATGGATGGATCCATAATGGTCACAGGGGCTATGGATGGGTCTGTAACCCTCACAGGGCTTATGGCTAGGTTTGTACACAGCATATAGACCCATCCATAGCCCCTGTGAGGGTTACAGTCCCATCCATGAGCCCTGTGAGGGTTAAACAAGCCTTGTGAGTATAGGGTCTGAAACGCTCACAGGGCTTGTGTTACAGACAGTTCAGAAAGCCAGCCCAGGGCCCTTAGTCAAGTGAAGTCATTGAAAATGCAGTGTGGGCCCAGGGAGGGAAAGGAGGGGCCCACCACTGCTGTTTAACTTTATTATGCGGCCCCCCTTTTATATATAGGGCACAGTGCACTGCTGCCAAGTGCCAACCACCAGCCACGTTTCTCCCCTTAAACTTTATGTGGGAGAAACGGTGGACTGTGTGGTCTCTGTAGGCGCCGCTGAGGAAGTCTCCCGGCCGCCGGTCCCTACCTAGCTCTGCCGCCTCCTCCTTCCGATCCGCTCTCTCCCTGCTGCTAGGACAGTCTGCGCGCCGATAGTCGCGCACACAGGGAGGAGCCGCGGCACTGCGGAGGCAGGAGGAAGCACGTCCGGTCCTGCAATTAAAGCTACAGCCGCCCGAAAACGTAAGGAGGAGTCGGGGGGCGGGGGAAGAGAGGGGGAACGCAAAGAGAAGGCAAGCGTCAAGATGAAGTGACATCTAGCCACTTGCCTTCTCTAATTTGAAAAGTAAACACATTTACACAACGGAGCTCGGGCCGGGGCCCACCAGGGAATCCCCCGGTTCCCCGGCGGCCCAGTCCGAGCCTGCCCCCTTACAATGTCACAGACACTGCCAATCTCCAGCACATGTGATTGACTGGAAGATCTGCGTAAGTGAAGTGTATGCAGTGATTTGAGATCTAGTATCGCCTCTCTACAGTACAGTGTATAAGCGGCAGATGAGGGCAACTCCATTTACAGTACTTGTTTTCTGGTACATAATGCATAAAGTAAATGCCCAAAGAAGCTTCTAACCTTAGAATAGAAAGTGATTTCCAGTGATTTCCAGTTTCCTGCAGCTATTTCTGTAAGGCTGTGTTCACATAATTCTTTTGTAATGAAATAAGCACTTATTTTACAGAAAGACACACCGTTTTAATCATGTTTCATGTGTTTGTATGCAATCTCTCTTCATTTTGTGGGGCACATTTATTGAGACAGTTGCATCAGAATTCTGGCACAATTTGCGCAAAAAATAATGTTGCACATGCTTTAAACCACATTTATTTTCAACACTTCTGCACCTTGTCCGTCAAAGGGGATGTAACCTCTGGAAAGGAGGTGCGATTTCACATGAAAAGGGCATGGCTTATTGTGCGCCCAAAATGTGCCAAAATTTTGACCTAGTTAGTAGCATAAAAGTAAGCCAATTTAAAAGTGCTGTTAAGTTAGACAATTTTATCTTGCACCAGATTTATCAACACAATAATAAATGTGTTGCATTGTAAGACTATCTAGTCTAACTGTCTTGTCTAACTGTCTTACAATTAGACACTTTTGATAAATGTTCCCCTATGTCTTTTCGGTCCATTTTCGCTGCTTATTTTCATGCGCTTTTTCACTTTATTTTACTTGATGCGTCCCATGCTCCTGTTTTTTGGTGCAGCACGCAACGTGTCAAACGATGCACAGAAAAGACTGTTTGTTCCCTTTTAAGTCAAGGGAACCCCAATGTTACTTGTTTTAAGTGCATTTTGACATGTAATCAAGAAAAAAATTTGAATTTTGTGCATCAAGAAGCAAGTCCCAAGGTATATTTACAAGGCTGACTTACTGAATGAAATTCACATTTCATTGCTGGCAAGGAAAATAAACATCGCAGTGCAGATGACTTTGATTTTCCCCGACACTGAAGAAAAATCTGCTCCAAGGAAAAGAATAATTCAGCATTATATCTACCCATAGAAAACTAACACTAAAACTCCTCCCCTAAATTCAGCATCAAACCAATGTCTACAATTGAAAATCCGCGTCTAAAATCCGCACTGAATGAGCATGGATTTTACACATGGATTCTGCCACCTGACAGCCTATTGATTATAATAGTCTGTCAGGTTTCTGTTATTTGAGCAGAAAAAATAGTGCTGCATGCATCATTTTGGACAAAATCTCCAATGCAGGCCTTAGGGTATATTCACATGGTGGACTTTTCCTATCAGAAAAATCTGATGTGTAATCCTCGGCAGAAATCCAAGGCAATGTCTGCCAAATATTTTAGTGCTCAAATCTCTTTGTGGTTTGTGGCTTGCTCTACCAGAGATGAGTCCAGCTTTTTCATAAGAGGATGTTAGCAGCACCCAACAGTGGCTGTTTCTATCTATTACTGCAAATAGGTAGAAACCTATCAACAAACGGCAGGTAGGCAGGGCTAGCCATGGTTGGATGTGGGTAACACCCACTCATGAATACACTGATTTCAGAAATTAAATCCGCAGAAACTGCTGAATCTTATAGAATAAGGGACAAACCGATGGAAACTGCGGGCGACATGTATGAACGGGGCTGTGCCAGGTTTCTGACATGATCAGAGTCCAAAAACCTGACATAGCCCTGTTCTATATATCTATGGACAGTCATACACCCAACTTAGGCACACTTTGCGCTAGACCAGACACTTTGTAATGCGGCAAAGATGCGAGGTAGTGTCACATCAGATTCATAGGATTAGATAAATTTATGAATGTGGAACGTCAAAAGTAGCCGCATAACTGTCAGAACAACTAGACCAAGTTTAAAGTGGTGTGACTGAGGCCAAAGTTGTTGTAGTCAAACTAGATTTACCATTAGGGCCAAAAATCTAAAATATTTCTCAAGTTATACCACTAAAATAATAAAAAGTAATTTTTGGTCATTTTCAAAATATATAAAATTAATAATAAATTATATAATCTAAAATTAATACTGAATTTAAAAAAAATCCCAATAATATTTTTAATATAAAAAAGAAAGATATAAAAATCTACACAAAAATGTATTATTAACATACAAAATTTTACATTAGAAAAGCAACTCAATGAACTGCTATAAACTCTGTAGAGAAGATCTAAAGCTCCAAAACTTCAACCATGCTGTTAAATGTTTCTCTTTCTACGACGTCACAGTGCACCCCCTGTGTCAGTCTCAGTTTGTGGTTATAATGTTGCAAGAGATAAGTAGCTATAACTGTCAATCATAGCTAAGAACTGTTACATTTGTACTATAACTATTACTTGTCCTCTGCTTTATAGAGACTAGTGCAATTCCTTGAGTTGATTTTCTAATAAAAAATGATGTTAATGATAAAATTTCATTCTGATTTTTTACATTTTCTTTTTAACCACATTAAATTAAACAAATTTTAATCAGATGCTGATAAGTGTTGAAATATAATTTTGCTGCTCTCAGACTTTATTCGACATAAAGCAATAGTTGGCACACCACAGGTCTTGCTGGGACAAGTGGTGCACCAAGCAAGAACAGTACCATAGTTTCTATTCACTGAAATGCTATTCTAATGACTTTTCTTTTATTTCTAGCCTGTGTGATCGTTGTTTGTAATACAATGATAATACTAAATATTCAGAATTTAAGGTAGTTGCTGTATTGGTCTTCTAATGTTATATTATTTAAATTATTATTATTATTATTAATTTTATAATATAATATTAATTTTATATTATTTAAGTGTAAAGAAGTTTTATATTATTTAATTAGACATTAATGTTATATAATTTTATATTAATTTTATATTTTGGGGAAATTATTTTATTTAATATAGTTTAATAATTAACATTTGTAAGCATGGTCCTAGCTGTCAGGAATTCTGTGAAGTCTTCGCATGTGCTTACTATTTGGCAAAGATAGGCTTCGTGCCAGGATTGCCCTGCGCTCCAGCTACATTACACTAATTGTATGAATCGCAGTTCTACCGGTTCACAGATATTGGCCTATGCTCTACTGCTCTAGAGGTATTTAGAACTGTCCTGTCTACACCCAGTTCATACATATCCCCCAGCATGTGTATCACTAGCTTGTATGTCCTCAGTTATGGCAGCATAAGCTATGTGACTGGTTCCCTTTAAAATCCTCATTGAAAATTGAAAGAAAATTTTTCCCATTGACCTTAATGTAAAAGCCGATGCTCAAACTATCTGGATTTTTAAAGCATGGATTCTAAATACTTTCGTTTTTTTAAAGAAAATAAATTTGCTTCACTGCTGAAATATTGATCATGTAAGGAACACAGAAAGGTCAGATTTTGGCAAGACAAAAGTTTTGTCGCTTGTCAATAATGCCACCCAATCATAGTCTACTAGCCTCATCTGTGCTCACTAATTGTTTTGGTTAATTAGTTGGGTTGGCGTGTGTTTAAAAACAACTCCAGCACCCCAGACCTTCACTTGAACTGCAACTTGACCTCTGACTAAAACCTTGATTATCAAGAAGCCGAAGACCAGATCCACTGCAGAGGTGGTTGGCACCTTTAATATGTCTCAGCATCAAGTACAAAGAATAAAAAAAAGATTGGAGAGGACCTGGAGAATGTTTATTTTGACAAGCCCGGTCCAGCAGACCCCGCCAAGTCAACTGCTCAGATGGATAAGTTTGTTGGTCTGAAAATCAAAAGCAAGCCCGCTCTTCCACTTCAGTACAGTTCCAACAGGCGTGCGTCACCTCAAGGTCCTGTGTCAACTAGTACAGTTTTGTAGGATTCTGTCTGAATTGGGCCTCCCATGGGTTGAGTCAGTGCCAGAAGCCAGCACTTAACAAAAGACAATTAAAAAACTGTGTGGCATTTGCCAAGGCACACAGCCTTTGCCAAGGATGGACGCTGGAAAAGTGGCAGAAAGTGGATTTCTCAGATTAATCTTCAGTTGAATTACACCAAAGCCGCCACAAATACTGCAGGAGACCTATTGGAGCCCATATGGATCCAGAAAACACCAGAAAACAGTTAAGTTTTGTGGTGAGAAAAGATATGGTCTGGGGTTACATTTAGTATGGGGGTGTGCGAAACATTTGCTAGGTGGAAGGCAATATAATAGCTCTAAAATATCAAAAGCATTAGCTACCTCTTACTTCCCTAATATAAAAGGGGTTCACATTTTGCTGCAGGATGGTCTCCATCTCATACATCCATCTCTACATGAAAGTTCCTAAAGGCAAAGAAGTTCCAGGTGCTCCAGGACAGGCCAGTCCAGTCACCAGACATGAACATCATTGAGCATGTTTGGAGTAGGATAAAAGAGGAAGACAAAACCAAGAAATCTGGTTCAAACTTCTGGGAGGAATGTAAGACTGCATTTTTTGCTATTCTGATGACTTCATCAATAAATTGTATGAATAATTGTCGAAACGCATGAGATGGAGTCCTTCTAGCTCATGGAAGTCATACAAGTATATTAAATATGGCTCTTAATAGCACCATAATGCATTCACCAATGCTATCAAAATATCTTTGTATTTGAAAGTGATTATTTGTGTGATTTTCACATTACTTTCTGTGGGCTGACAAAACTTTTGTCTTGCCAAAACTGACCTTTCTGTGTTCCTTAAATGATCAATATTTCAGCAGTGAAGCAAATTATTTTCGTTTCAAAAAAACCTCATTTGGAAGGTTTCAGCTTTTCATATGAGTCATTTCTAAAACCAATAGATGAATTTTAAGTCAGGTTATAAGCTTTGGTTTCCACAACATGGATAAGCGACAGAACTTCTGTCAGGGACTGTATTGGTTTTATAACTTTAAATAATTTAAATTATTATTAATTTTATAATATTTAATTTTATATTCAATTTATATTATTTAATCTTATATTAATTTTATATTATTGGAAAATTATTTTATTTAGTATAGTTTTAAAATTAACATCAGTAAGCATGGCCGTAACTATCAGGAATTCCGTGGACTCTTTTCTATTTTTACATTATGCGGCACAGATAGACTTCACGCCAGGATTTAATCTTACGATGTGGCAAATAAATGAACTGCAGAAGAACAGATCCATACATACTGGTGCATTCTACATTGCTTTAAAGCTATTTGGAACTGGCCTGTCTGCGTCAAGTTCATACACATTGCCCCATGTGATGTCCACCGAGCAGTCACTCCCTATGCTACCAGTCACCATTTTGAGTCCTTTCACACTAGCTGTATTTACTTGTGTGCTCTAAACTCTTTACCTTTGAAGACAAAAAAATGAGTCGTGCACATCCAATTAGTTTTTCGGATTCCACCAGCGGTGATGAACAGCAGCATTTTGAAATTGAACTCACATGTATAAAAGTACGATGACAAGAAATGTGACTATTGGTGATAGCACTGCATAATGCAGGGATAAGCGACCCGGTACAAGGAAACCGAAGCCTTTCATAAGTTATATACAGTTATATACAGATACATATATATACAGATTTAGTTATTGACAGATGACTGAATTCCTGAAGAGAACTGGCAAATTGCCAAGCCTGTTATAGTTATATAGTTATAACAGATGATCTGGAGAAAAATGGTTAAAGCGTAAACCAAAGATGCTATAGTTATAGACAGACCATCTGAAGAAATGGTTAAAAGGTAGCCATAGCCTGTTATAGACAGATGCGACCCACCTTCCCGCACGACCGTTAGCCCCCCGATATACATAGATGGTATAATCAGAGATATTTGAGATAGTTAGGTATGTTTGGGGACATTAATCTCAAAAATACACATGTGTTAATTTGTTCTGTTTACTTAGTAAGAAAAAAACACTGCATTCAGGGTTAATTTTATATTCAAGCTACATCAACACCTGTCGTCTCTATCTTCTCTCACACTCGAAAATTTCTGGCATATAACCTTGGCTTATCTTAAAAGCATCTGATAAGGGGGTTTGTCCCTGCGGAAATTATCTCACTAGGCTGTTATATGGCGTACTGAACTATTATTGCGATCCAGTCATTCAGTAAGAGTGCAGTCGAGTAGTTTGTTCTTTGGGTTGTCGCTGAAGCCCTGAGAAAAATACTTAATAAATATGAAGATTGAGAGAAAAAGGGGGGGGAAAAAATAAGTTAATTACGCCTAATGTGTACCGAGCATAAAATCCGAAGATAAGCCTAGCATGTTGGAGACAGCACTGGAAAGAAAATAACGATGTCTTCGGCAAAGCATAGAGTTACATTTGAAAACTGAATGTAAAAAATAGAAGGATTTGAAGAATGCATATTGTTATAAAGAGTGAGCTGGGCGTCATTCCAAGTTGGCGACTTTCAATGTTGGTGGACTGACATCATCAAATCCATTAACACTGAAAGTTGCGTAGGATTGTGGGAGAGATCGTACAACATTGATCACACTTGTATTACATCAGCTCATGCCCCTCACCCCCCGGTTTTCTTCCCTCAGCTCCCGTTGCCAGACCTCCACAATTATTTTCTGTAGCCATTTTTATGAAGTCCAAAACTCATTCTGTATCCGGAAAGGCAAAAACAAACCCCGCACTTTGCATTTCCTGTGGACTTATTTGAGTCTACTTAAGCAATCCAAAAGAACCGGGAAATCGAGTTCCGGGTTGATGTTGAACAGCGGCCATCTTGATCACCTAACATTCGACTCACGCCTCTCCTCCATCCAATTCAGTTGTTTACTACTACTGTAAACATTGATATGCAACCGTGGTGTGATAACGTTCTTGCCAGCACACCTGCAACATCACAACCAGCCCCGCAACATATTAACCTTTTCTCACAGCATTCTGGGACATTCTATTTACCTCACCCTCATCTATTAGCACCATTTTGACTTTCAGTGATACAACGGTAGAGGAAGACAGGGAGGAGCACAAGTTGCCATTAGGCTAACAGGGGGCCCAGGACTCACCATATGCAATCCAAATTAAAGGACTCCAGTACTTTTACCTATTGTACAGCACACAGACTGCCTGCATCTAGTTGAGATTAAACTGTGATTACATTATCAATGCTATTGGCCCGTACTATAATAATGTATCACATAACATATTGTGTTTCAGCGGCTGAAACAAAACTATACCATAACGTACTGAAGTGGCCCAAGGGAACAAGTTCCAATCGCTGTCCATACGCCTATTTTTCTGGCATCTTTGCGTTCCCACCAATGACATGTGTACAGGCCATACTCACCGCATTACTTTGAGCACAAGCCAATTCTCCAGTACGTGAAATTAGGATTGTTGGTACTTACAACGCTATGGCCAAATGTCTGAAGATACATGGCTCTCATTACTCAAACCACTAACTTCTCCCAGGCAACTTCACCCTTACTCAGGAGTATAACCTCAGTTACGTTGCAAACTACACCGACATTCCCTCCACCACCAGAACCAAGACTCATTCATGGATTTACTCCACTTGGCAGCACGACAACATCACCTCTCAGCACTGGATTCTTTTCTCTTGCCGGTTTACTTCTCATCCTCATCCAGCGCCAGCCAAATACCCTTGGATCAACCAATATAGTGCCTTTTTACACCCCGATACAAGTCTAATTATTTACTGACCCCAAATGCCAGACCCTGAGAAAAACCTATGGCATTTTACCAGTGGCATCATCCAGATACAGAAGACATATTCTGCCCTGGAATGATCTACACAATGTTGCCAGCATCAAGGCTTGGGGATTACTTTTGGCCTATCATCAAATCAGCCTACAAGAAAACACTGTTGAGGACATAAGTGCGTACTCATATGGGGAGAGTTCCTGCCGTAGTATTATTCTTGGGCAAAGGAACGCTTTGGCTGAATTCCTCAGTGATATCTTCAATTGATACTCAGAGGATACTGAATCTAGTGGTAGAATTTTTATCACGGATGTCTGCCTTATTCCAGGACCATGGGATTTGACGTGAACACTAAAAGCTCACAAAATCCTCTTTTCAACGCGTTTGTTTTATAGGTTTACTTAAACCGTTTGGGACTTTGAAAGCTAATCGAACAGAATATGCAGAGTTAACCAGAAGTCAACTTCTCTCCATTGCTAAGGCACAGAATGATTCACATATCAAACAGTTGAGAAAGTTTCTACAGTGTCCCTACGTCAAGAGCTCCCACAGGCTCTATAGCCTCAGGCCAGACACCATATTACAATTTCAACCAATGTAAGTTTTCCCTGGTTATCAACCTACAGACTCAATGGAGATAACAGTTCACGACCTTTCCAGAACACACTGGCGGGAACAAAGGCCGAACTCAGAAAACTTGTTTTACTTGCAACGATCGGAACATATCATGAGCAGTGCTCGCTAAAGCTCGTGAGACAAAAGAATCTTGTACCAATGGACAGCAACTACCGCAATATCCCTCAAGCATATAATCAACTTCACCAAAGAAGGAATTGCCAGACACCTCCGATCAGTTGATTAAAAGCTATGAGATTTAATGATACTAACATCTTCGTAAAGACAAACTAAGGCCAGCTGGCCAGGGACAGACGCTGACTCGTTTAGGGTTCCTCGAACCTTAATCGTTGCACCGTAGAAACCCGAAAACGCCGTCAGCGTTCCTGTCCTTGCCATGCTGGCCTTTTTTGTCTTTACATGATTTTATATTCATTAAAATCTGCTAGGCTTTTTCTTAACTGATCCGGAGTTGCTGGCAATTCCTTCTTTGGTGCTACTTCACTTTTGCTCTTGCAGAGTGCTAAGCGTGCAGCCCGGGTAACTACATTGATTTGGTGAGCTGGCTATTATGTTAGCTTCATTTGCCGTTATATAACTCAACTTCAACCTTCAGTATCGTTTTTGTAATCTCAATCCGTCAAGATTCAACCAACAAACACAACTGCAGACTCAGTCCTACATAATCAATCCACTAATTGGATGTCAATTTACCAATCTTAACCATAGTCTGTGCAAACAAGCATATCCCAAGATGCATTCTTATCCACCTTTCCTACATCAAGACACTCATATCGTCCTCAGCCATAGGACTCCAGCAAAAACTATGTCTACAGTTTTATCAATGCTTTCAGAGAACACCACTGTTAGTCATTCTGAACCAGTGTTGACCGTAAATCTTCAAATTAATGGCCATCACAACTCCTTTTTTCTTGTAGTTTACAGGTGCAAGACCCAGATCGGTTCTGAAAACTTCTAACACCTCACCGGACGTCAATTACTTTCTTCTGACTCATCATTTCATTGCATTTGAAGTGGATGGAAACTACGGACCAACAAGACTTGCTTAAACGTACCATGTGCCAAATTGGAAATCATGGACTCTGTATAAACTATTATCTCTCATACTTACAACTAATCTGCTTTGAAGCTAATCTTCTACAATGATGAAATGTACTATCAAGCTATTTACATTAATTCTTCTGGAAGTATTTAGACTACAATACTCCAACTTTCACATGAGCTCTACAAGCTGTTCCTGCGCTTTCAATGTTTTATCCACATCAAGCAATACTCTTGTAACTTTTGACAAAAAGTACTCCTGAGTTTGGTCTAAAGGTCCTGATGATGTCGGCATCCTTCAGTCTCACTTATACATGTCTTCTTGAAAGAGGGTGCTACCCCGCTTTTGCTTGCCTCAATATCCTTTAAGCTGATCAAGAACAATCTCTGTAGTCAAAAATCAGATCTTTCGGGATAATGAGGTCTCATCCACTGCATTTCTCCGGCATATTACACCCTCGGTTCCCTGTTCACAGAATAGTTATCCCTGGTGAACTCCAAAATACCATTGGTTCAGGACTCAGGGAGCAGTCATTGCTGTCACGATTATGAGAACCCTGTGGGTCCCCAAAGCTCATGTTCTTCTCAGCCAAGTAACCTTCTTCAGCTGCCTTCATAATTCACAGTCTATGGTTTCTGGCATGTCTTCTTCAGTGTCCCCTACACAAGGACTGTCAATTCCTTCTGCTGATCACTTATCGTGGTACTCAGCCAACTAGGACGAGGATGCTTCAAAGGGCACAGAACTCACCAACCAGTTGACTCAAGCCCTGCAGGACATGTATGATATTCTCTTGTGTGCACATGATTTTCCAACTTGTCCAATACGATCTTTGAGTCTTCTTCAACATATGGCAATCAATCATCTGCAAAGTCTCAAGTCCTTGCTACAATGGTGTTCTAAGAAAGTTGTACTTCCTGTTTTTTTTTTTTTTTTTTGGACATTGCCCATATCACAGGGTACTAAACACACTTACCGATGCTCGGCGAAAAAGCTGTTGATGCTCATTTCTTCACCAAACAATCTAAAACAACTACAGGAATTTCTAGGCCTTGTTAACTTACTGTCTGTCAATGGATATCATGCTCCAGTTCTTATGCAAGTTTTACACTATTCTTTCAAGGACATTATTTTCACAATGAAATCTCGGACTACTCACAGCCTTTCCAACTTTCCTCCTAATTTTGAGGACTATGGGCCAAGCTTCCGAAGTCCTTGGACACCAAAAAAAATTGATGTGCGTATGAGACTTCGTGGATACTATTCTTGCAAGTTTAGATCCTGTTGCCACGGTACTGTCCCTACTTACTCAGAGCCTATCCATTGACTGCACCAATTTCTTCTTGAAATAAACTCAAGATATCTTTTTAGGCACATGCGGTCAATGTTTTGGCTCATCATGATCTACAAGGGACGTCCTGAAACAGTCGGCGCAACCTTCTTCTCAGTAATACAGCGCCAATCTCCGTATTACAGATGCCCAATTATGATTGCCTGAAAATGTCACTTTTGAAGAGATGTAATTACTCTCAACCCAGCCACTCTGCTTCCTCTCTCAAGGGGAAGGTGAAGATGAGGTCAGTCTACCACAGATGAAGACCTGACTGCCACGGATTAACCTCTTCATGACTGTCTTGAACAAACGGAAGCTGAAACCTCCCATCTTCCTACTGTCTATACATTCAAGTTGGAGAGCCCAGACTATGTCGTCTTCACAGATGGATCCAGATATGCGGACGATCAAGGGACGTTCCATACAGGATTTGCTGTGGTTACACTTGCAGAAACGCGAAGGCTGCATTCTTTTACCTTCGGAATGCCCAGCCCAAGAAGGTGAACTCTGGGACTTCTGTAAAGAAGCTTGTAAGCACGCTAAGAGGGAAGACCAGGACATATACACCGACTTAGCCTCAGACTTTGGCCTGAAGTGGGCCCTGTGGAGGTTTCCAGACAGCTAGTGGAACGCCATCAAGATATCAAGAAAAGTCATTAGACTCTGATCATGCTCTCCAATTGCCAGCTAAAGTGGCGTTTAGAAGACTAAAACGCCATGGAAAGATTAGAGACAGTGGAAGTAGAAGGCACCTACAGAGGCAGACTTGGCTGCAAGGCCACAGCTCTCTTCCCAGAGATTTTGAGGGGACGCAGGGAGTGGCTGTATATGTGCTGACCAAAGCAAGAGAAGGAACGGAAGGTGAATGTGAGAAGAAAGGAAGTGAGAATGTGAGAAGAAAGAAAGAGAATGTGAGAAGAAAGAGGAGAATGTTATAGAAAGAATGGAGGAAAGTGAGAAGAAGACTATGAAGGAAAGAAGAAGGTGAGATAAGATAAGAGAAGAAGGAAGAATTAGAGCGGAACAAGAAGAGAGAACCAAGGACAAGATGCATTGAATCCAAGGTGTTAAACCTGTTGAGAAAATCTCAAACAACTCTAACAAGGCCCAAAGGAAATGAAAAGGGGGGAGGAATTGGGAACAGAGATACACCAACGAATGGATTCTAGAGGTAAGACAATAGACTTTGTTTACCAAGGGAGCATTATATCAGCTGGAGTACATTGGGCTAATGATACTACCACAGAGGATCTAAACCAGGATTTGATTTCTTCAATCCAACAAGATATACCTAAGCCCCAGGAATCTTCATTTCCCACGGCAAGTAGCCATGTTTAGAAGTTTGAAATATGCACTTACTTGCTAACCAGGAGGAATGATGCCAACACTAGGAAGATTTGGCTTAAAAACACTATATCCTCTCCAGCGGATCCAGACTGAACACATTGAATTACCCAAGGAGTGGAAAGTACAAGTAGTGGTGGGTGGATTTGTTCTCAGGATGGCTGAAGTCTACCACGTTACCAAAACATGGACGGCAGAATCCCGTTGAAGAAAGTTTTGGACTCGGGTTGATATGCAGATTTTGGGATCCCTGAGCGTTATTTAAATCTGCACAAGGACCTGCCTTCACTGCAGAAAAGTAACCAGAGACATTTGGAAATACTAGGAGCTCGCTGACATAGACCTGCCCACTCCCTACCATCACGGAATTCAACAGGAAAGTGGAAAGAATGAACGCCACTCTGGACAGAAAAAAAAATTCTGAATGCCAAGCAATTAAACACATATTCTCTTCCCTGGCCGAGATCTACCATTACACTCTATTATGTCACGAACATACTCCTAGGTAGCCCCAATGAGGTCTCACTCCTCCAGGCGGGGTAGGGGGGGGAATTGTTTTTTAAAATGTTTTTTAATTTCACTAAGGGCTCAACTCAGATTTGGAGGTCTTCACACATAGCTAGTTGAGTGCCAAGGGGAACGATAGCCTTGTAAATTATGTTATAAATCTGGGTACTGAATTGAAATTAATCCATGCCATAGTGTTACTCCTTACATTCCAGATCCAGACTATGATCAAAGCACCTCCTGGTGAATTTGTTGTGGGGGCACAGTAAACACGTCTGTGACATATATGGAGCCAAGATTTGACCCATAACACAAAGTACTCTGGGTCACCCATAACCTCAATGAAACTTGAAGGAAGACCCCCCTGGGTGCATGCTTAACTGCATGATAAGTGACTGCGGACTAATAAGTCATTTTAACCTTTTCCCTTATACTTTCATATGTTTGTCTAGTCTGGATGTGTGTAAAAAATGCAGAGGGCCAACAAGGGGGGTGCCTGATGCAATTCAAAGTAGGGATCAGGTAAAGGCAGGAGTTGAGTCACCTCATACCCCAAATAACAATTCAAATCAGAATGTGGAATGGATAAATACTATCTACTTTAAACAACAGGAGTTCATTAATGACACTCGGGATGCCCTACAAGGCCTAGCAGAACAAGTAGGGCCCAACTCAAATCATGGTTTCCAATCATAAATGGCTCTGGACTTGGTCTTTAGCAGATGAAAGGGAGGAGTTTGCAGGATGAAATCCATGACATTGGGATGTACTGTTGAGTACATAGCCTAACATATACAGGACCATACGGGAAGGTGACCCTTAGCCATTAAAAATCGGGAACTGATCTATCTACAGGAGATGAAAAGGAAATTCGGGGAATTAAGGACCATGGGATCAGTATTTTTCCTGGATGAGTGGATGCAGAAATGGTTAGCCCAAAGCAGGAATGGTTTGGGTGTAGTATTCTTTGTCCTGATATGCGTAGTGATGTGCTGTCATTCCTGTGCATCAGGGAAAACTGTTGTCTAAAGGGATAGATCAGGTGGTACCTGTGCTCGCTTACTTGGAGAGGATGGTTCACCATGCATGGAAAGAGAATTCCATAAACAGTGTTTCCCCCATGAAAAATTGTTCCTCACGGAGAGCTTACAGACAATTGGACCAAAAACAGGCCATAAAATACACCACAAGGGGGGATGTGGGCAAGGTGTGAGGCTTTTTCAGGGGTGACCCATTCTTAGTTTCCTAGACCCTAGAAACCTCTTTTCAGCTCTTATTCCTCTGCCTTAGGACAGGTTTCGCGTTTAGTAGCCAGCAGACTGGTCGGGGGGCGGGTTAGCGCGATAACTCTTGACCAAACACCCTTCAGGCAGGGACGAATTAGCTGGTTAAAAGGTCATAGGGACCGTGAGAGACCCCTCTCCCCATCCTTACCTAGTGACAGGGAGGAAGCGGATCGAACAGATTTTAATGTTTTTAGGGGGGACTGTCAAGTTGATGTGGATCCGCATCAAAATTTTCATGCAATACGTGCCCATGGTTTTCGGTGCAGGTCCGTTTTTAAGATCCCCATCTGGGCGCGTATTGCATGACAATTTGAGGCTTCCTACTGACTTCATTGTCTAAAGTCAAGTTTTTTTGTACACATTGAGAATTTAGGGCCTTATATATGAAAACTGTCTAGCAATAAGACTTTCCTTGTGGCCCTTAGCAACCAATCAGAATCCAGCTTTTAATTTTCCAGAGCACTATATGAAATGAAAAGCTGAGCTATGATTGGTTGCTATGGGCAACAAAGACAGTCTTACTGCTAGACAGTTTTCATACATAAGGCTATGGGTATGTTCACTCGGCATAATTGCGGGGCGCATTTCAGCATGTAAGTGCGCTTCAATAAATCCAAAATCCAAAATATTGAAGCGCACATACATGCTGAAATGCGTCCCGCAATTATGCCGAGTGAACATACCCATAGCCTTATGTATGAAAACTGTCTAGCAGTAAGACTGTCTTTGTTGCCCATAGCAACCAATCAGAGCTCAGCTTTTATTTCATATAGTGCTCTGGAAAATTAAAAGCTGGACTCTGATTGGTTGCTAAGGGCCACAAGGAAAGTCTTATTGCTAGACAGTTTTCATATATAAGGCCCTAAATTCTCAATGTGTACAAAAAAACTTGACTTTAGACAATGCTTTCTTAGAGAGTGGGGCTGACCTGCACTTAGAAGTACACGCTGATCAGCGCGTACTTCTAGAACACCCGATGTATTGCGGCACGCACATTATGTGCTGCATTGCGCTGTGTGAACACACCCTATGTCTACACAGCAAATGTTAAAATGTAGTCTAAAATTCCTTCGGTATAAATAACATTTCTGTGTTTTTTGATGCGGGTTTCCTGGTTTAGAAATCCCACAGTTGAAAATCCGCGCTGTGCAGACTACATCTCATATTTTCTTTTGCAGTCTATGGGCACAGGATTACAAAAAGATTTTTGCAGATTATTAATACTGAATCCACTTTACCGATCGTAAAAAATCTGTGCTGTGTAGACTACAGCATGGATTTGTCAGTGCAGTCGACACAGCACTGTGTGCCGTTGGATTTTTGGCGGTTTCTAAATACTGAATCCGCCGAAAATCCGCAGGGAATACCGTGCTGTGTAGACATAGCCTTAGAGCCAAAAGTCAAAGTCATTTAAACAACGTGGTTTTTACATTAAAGTCAACGGGAAGCGTTTTCCTTCAGTTTTCAGTGAGGATTTCAAAGTGGAATCCGCGTTGAAAAACGTCATGTGAACATACATTGTAACTGTGGCAGGATTTGGATATCTGGTTACCTTCATTCTAATAATGGACAGTGGTGGGAGCTCTTCAATTCCCTGACTCCTACATGTGCAGTAATCTGTACTCAGTAGATGGGCATGAGGTGATGGAATGATAAAGCTAAACATTCAAATTAGTAAAAGTTGTTTGTCCGCCCACTTTAATACCAATTTTATTGTCCAGAACCATTTTGGATCAGGCTGGACTATACTGAATTTGATGTGGGAAATCCCTATTCGTGTGATGCCATTGAGAGATCAGTGGCCCAAAGCTATTTAACCCTTTTAAAACACCAGTTACTTATTCAGATCAGTAAAAAGTGACCCATCTGGCCCCTTTACTGGTAGTTTTATGCACAAAACCAATTTTATGCGGGGCATCTCTATTAGGGTATGTTCACACGGCTTATTACGGTGCGTACAGTATGTGCCGCAATACACCGTGTATTTTGGAACCCCGCGCTGATCAGCACGTAATTCCAAGGCACGGGAGGGGGCAGCGTCCCGGCCAGCCCCGTTGACATGCATCGTCAGCGTCGCGTAAGTGCCGCTAACAATTGAGATGTCAATTCTCCCCCGCGTGATCGTGTTGTGTGAGGAGACGGCACGTAATCCATAGCTCTCTATGAAAGCTATGAATTACTGTAATTCCGGCGCATTTCGCTGCGTATAAAGCGCAATACGCAGCGAAATGCATGCTGAAATACCCTTAGGCCGTGTTCACACGGCTTATTCACGGCGGATTTGTGCGCCGGCTTGAGCGCACCAATCCGCCGTGACTACGGGGCGGGACGGGGGCGGGGGCGGAGCACGGCGGGGGCGCCGCACCCGGCCCCATCGACAATGCATTGTTTACGGCGCGTCCACGCCGTAAATAATGTGCATGTCACTTTCTCCCCCCGCGGCGGATTTGCCGAGCGGGGAGGAGCGACGGATTCCACTGTTCTCTATGAGAGCAGTGGATTACCGTAATGACTCCGACGGATTGGCGCCGTATTGAAGCGCAAATCCGGCGCGGAATACGGCGCCAATCCGTCGGCAAATAAGCCGTGTGAACGGGGCCTTAGGTTCTGTCTACTCAGCAAGCATTTCCAGTCGGTTTTTGACGTGGATTCGGATTTTCAAATCCGTCAAAAGCCGACTGTAAAACCTTCCCCATAGATCCTTAATTGAAAATCTAAGTTGCAGTTCACACGACGCGGATTTTCTTAAGGTGGGATGTCAAAACCGTTTTTACAAAAAACTTGGGACATGTTCATTTTTCCACTGTATTTTTTGATAAAAAACGGGTCCCATGCATTTCTGTCGGATTAGTGTCCAAAATCCACATTGAAAACCAAGTATACGCCCAGTATTTAACACTTGTTTTTTGTCATGGTTTTTTCCGCGGTTTTCAGATTTTGGACACTTATTTTATTGAACAGTTTTCAAGTGATATACGGCAGATTAAAGAACATATTCAAATTTTTTTTTCAAAACCCGCAATATTAAAATCTGACCTCAGAAAATCTAAACTAGAGAGTACAACTCGGATTTTCTATTGAGGTCTAGGAGGACGATTTACAGTTAGATTTTTGTGGATTTTAAATACAGAATCCGCTTAAAAATCCGACAGTAAATCACTGCCTGGAAGACGTAGCCTAAAAATACTCATTGACAGCGCGATTTTAGGATTCAGAATCTGACAAGTAGTTTGACATGTATCGTGTGGTGACAGTGGGAGATCAGCCATTTAACCCTTTAAATCTCAGTCTTTAATCTCAATTGCTTTAGATGTATATAGAAGGCCACAGTATGTATAACAGTGTCTCACAGCATTCTCAGCTATACCAAATTTTTGTGTAATTATAAGATTCTGGCGCGACACGCTCCCCTTAAACTTGGCACATTTAAAAGTGTTCTGTCTGGTGCAGAATGTGCCAAGTTTGGGTGTACGACTGTTCATACATCTATAGAACAGGGTCACGACAGGTTTTTAGCCGCAAAGCACACTAGAAAACTGGAGCAGCTCCATTCATACATGTTGCCTTTTACACCAGCTATTAGGTCGACATGTATGAACTTGCGCCAAAAAACTGTTGTAGCCCTGTCCTATATATGTATGAACAGTCGTGTGTCAAAACTTGTGCTAGGCACGGCACTTTGATTGTGCCAAAGATATGCTATGCACCATAGATATGCTATACAAGGCATAGCACAAGCCAGATTTATGAACCCACATACCACAGGTTCATACATATTGTCACATTCTTCACTCCACTATATCGATTTAGAACTGGCGTGTCAAGTTTCCTACATGTCACCCTAAAGGTATGCATGAAAGAGTTTTTGACCCTTTTCTGGCATAAAATGCACCAAATGCGGTGTGTGATGTTTGTTGCATCAAATGAACATGTTTGGCACATTGTTTGACAGATCCAACACTTTCTTATGTGGCAAACATGTGGGGGCGTTATGGAGGCGTCACACCACATTTAAACTATTAGACACATATCTGAATGAGGGTTGAAAAACTAGGCTCATTACTGCTCGAACAGGCAGACCTCTTTCAATGTGGTCTGCCTGAGTCTGAGGAGTCAAAGTGGAGAAAAATGTCCCTTATTTCTCAACTTACACCACTACAATAATAAAAAGTAATTTCTGATAATTATCAAACTATAAACAATTAAATTATTCAAATTAATTATGCAATTAATATAAAAATATATAATATCCCAAATATATTAAAATATCTCTCATTAAATGTATTTAAAATTAATAGAATCTACAATCAAATAACCCACTCCAGAGACGTAACTTGATGCTTCTGGGCCCCAATGCAGACAATGAAATTGGGCCCCCAGCTACCATACATTATTTATAATACTGGTGTCTTCCTATGTGGCAAGAGAGCTTTTGAGCCCCCTCAGGCTGCAAGGCCCGGTAGCGACTGCTACCTCTGCACCCCCTATAGCTACGCCCCTGCCACTGACCTATATTGTTCTGAATTATGATAAAAATAAAATTTTCATATTTAAATTTTTTATTATATTAAATTAAAGAAATTTTTATTAGGTGGTGATCAGTGTTGAAATTTATTTTTGTTGCTCTTACCTTTTATTCTACATACAGCAAGAGCCAGCACACCACAGGTCTGGCTGGGACCAGTGGTGCACCAAGCAAGATCACTACCATAGCTACTAGTAACTGACATGCTATTCTAATGACTTTTATTTCTAGCTTTGACACATGTCGAACTTTAGATGCCATTTATGAGCGCACAACTACCACTTTCATAGATTCAGGCGCATTACACTAAAAACCAGAGGCGAAAATTCGCTTCGCCCCATCTATTCTTATACATTGTCAAAATTCGTCTCAGCCATGGCATGGATTTGTATGACAGTTTCGTGCTAAACTTTTGCGCATTCTTGGCACATTTTTGGTGCATTCAAAAGTGTTGTGTCTGGTGCAGAATGCGCCAAGTTTGGGCATACAACTGTTCATTTATCTACAGAACAGGGCTATGATAGATTTTTGGCCGGAAAGCACGGCAGAAAACCGGCGCAGCCCCATTCATACAAGTCGGCCTTAGGACGACATCTATGAATTGGCTTGTGCTTTTTTTTTGCTTGACGCCAACACACCAGTACTAAATTGATATAGAGGAGTGTATAATACGACAATATTAAAGAAAGTCTAATGCGCCAAACTTTGTATGGCAATTTTGCACCAAGCTTTTGCGCATTAAAATGTGTCATCAGGCGCACATTGTGCCAAGTTTAGTCGTACACCTGTTCATACAACTATACAACTGGCAATATAAGGCAAAAAAATGGAGAAGGTGAATTCATAGATGTCGCCCTTATGGTGACATGTATGAATGCTGGCGCTGGCACCCCAGTTCTAAATAGCTTTAAAATAGTGTATGAACCTGTTCTTCTGCGGGTCATACAAACAGGTGCATTGTAGTTCCTCTATGACCACTCATTCTTAGGCTGAACACCTGCGCTTAGTTTTGGCTTCAAACATTCATAAATGTATCTAATCCTACAAATGTGGTGTGACGCCCCCAGAATGCCCCAAATCTTTGGCGCATTACAAAGTGTTGAGGTGGCCAAGGATTGTGCCAAAGTTTGGAGTGCAACTGTTCATACATCTATAGAACAGGGCTATGACAACATTTTAGTGCAAAGTAACAAAATACTGGCACATTCCCTTTCATACATATCGCCCTTAGGGCAACATTATGAATTCGCATGTGGTATTTTTTTGACACATATTGCACCTAAAAACTGGCACACTGCTTTATAGATGGCATGACTTATTTTAATGCGCTAACGTTTTATGGAAAACTGCCACACAAAGTTTGGCGCATTACGCTCTATGCTCCAAAATGTTTGGCACATAAAATTTTCATTAATACTGTCATATTATACAATCCTCTATATCGATTTAGAACTGGTGTGTCGCTGCCAAGTTACAAAAAAGGCGCATACGAATTCATAGATGTTGCCCTTAGGGCATCAGGTATGTATGGGGCTGCGCCAGTATTCTGGTGTGCTCTCAGCCCAAAAACTGTTGCAGCCCTATTCTCTAGGGGCAACATGTCCGAAAATTAGCGTCAGGTATACGTTGCATGGTAAAGGTGCCTAAAAGGCGCATTGCGCAATTGTGGTGCATACAGCAGTGTGCTGTTGCTAGTATATGTAATGCGCCTATCCAGACGCATTGTATAATGGAGGCGCATAACATATCATTGCTACTATATGTAATGTGCCTTTTTAGGTGCATTACAATGTGTTGTGCCCGGCATATAATGTGCCTAGTTTTGGTGTATGACAGTTCATTTATATCGAGGATATAACATCAAGAGTATTTTTGGCGCAAAATAGAACAAAAAAACCCGTGGCACGTTGTAATGTGCCCAAGATGTGGGGGCGTTCTGGAGGCATGTCACACCACTACCGTATGATTCTACACATTTATGACTGGAGGATGGAAAAACTAGGCACATTACTGCTGGAACAGCCAGACCAAGTTAAAGGTGGTCTGTTTGAGCCAGACTTGTATTTTATCACTACAATGCACCTATATGTATGAACGGCAGAAGAACAGGGTCATACATTCTGGCGCAGTCTATACTGCCTTTAAGCTATTTAGAACTGCCCTGTCAGCGCCAACGTTCATACATGTCGCCCCCAATGCGTGCGATACAATTGAGGTGTGGGCACCAAAGTTCATACATGTTGCCATAAGGGCAACATGTATGAATCCTGGCACTGTCAGGCCAGTTCTAAATCGCTTTAAGGTAGTGTAGAATGCGCCAGAATGTATAAACCTGTTCTTCTGCAGGTCATACATACAGGACCAGTCTAGTGCCAATACGACGGGCGACATGTATGAGCAGGGCTGCGCCAGAAGTCTAACGTCTTTTCAGCCCAACATTTAGCCCAGTCCCGTTCGCTCTATTTTAACAGCGCCTGTATGCCATTATCAGGTGCATTACAGACCAAGCCGTCTTAACAGCATTATGGGCCCCTGGGCATAGCACTGCAGTGGGCCCTGCCCAAATACATGATATCACACTAGGTCATGCCTCTAGCCACCCCCAAGCACACCCTTATTATCATGCCACTTATATCTATACACCAGCAGCCTCCTAAACTATTTGGTAGGGCAGGGAGCCTTTGGCTCCCTTCTCCACCATGGTTTTGAACTGTTTGCACATCCTAATCGCTCAAACAGTTCAAGGGGTTGTCTCATTACCTTGATTCATCTTACCTCAGTCCTGTTTTTTTGGTTTCAATTTGAATTCAGGGGCGTGTTTACTGGTTTCCACTAGGCTGCAGTAGAAGGCAGGTCTGTAGTTATAGCAACCAATGCTGGCAGCCTATCAGGAGAGAGTAAACAGGTCTGTAGCTATAGCGACCTGAGAAGCTGATGCAGTCCATACAAGAGGGGAGATCTAGGAATAGGTTGGACACTGTTAATGGATATATATTGCAATGTGACTTGTTTTTGCAAGATCTTTAACATAAAAAGCAATCCTTGTAGTGAGACAAATCCTTTAAATAAGCAAAGCCAACTATGGGATCCAGGGTATGTTTCTTGTATCCCTGGAACAAACATACACCATTTGGGGCCCCTATACTTGTGGGACCCCGGGCAACTGCCTAATGTGCCCAATGGAAAAGATGGCCCTGATTACAGAGCGCCCGTGGCACTTAGTAATGCGCCTGATTTCGGGGGGCGTTCGGGAGGCGGGGAGCACTAGAACTGGATGAAGCTATACATTTATAGCTTCTCTATGGCAATTCTAGGCGCATTACTGCTAGAACAGGTAGAGCACTTTCAAAGTGGTTTACCTGATCCAGAAATGTTGTCTTAGCGCTAGAATGCGCCTGATTTATGACCCATTGTAGAGCAGATTCATAAATCAGGCGCTTTCTATGCTATTGTTATGTGCATAAAATTGGCGTCTAAACGTAAAAAAAACCCATACATGTCGCCCGACAAGTCTGACTCAGGGACCACCTTTGACCTTGTCTGGTTGTTCTAACTGTTCTGCGCCTAAATTTGCCTTCAAAGAATCATAAATGTGTCTACTTCTATGAATGTGGTGCGACGCCCCCAATGTTTGGCGTATTAAAAAGTGTGGTGCGGGAGCTTATTGCGCCAAAGTTAGGAGTGCGACTGTTCATACAAGCTTTTTGACGCCAGATAAGCCCCCTCATACATGTCCCTCAGTGTTTACAGCTGCTTTCTTTGTAGTCCGCATTTATCATTCAGTTTTCTTATTACTAAACAAAGGGATGTTTTCGTGTGAATAAGAGACTTCAGCCGGAATAAGAACTGGATGAATAACAACTTGCGCCCTGCGCACACTACTCCGTGGCCGCCAGCATCTCCTGGCTGCTGTGCTTTCCCTCCTTCCCACTTTCTCCCTCCCCGCCTGGCTGCGGTGGGAGTGTCCGCTCGCAGCCTGAACACTGAGTGGGAGCTGGAATGCCCGGGAGGAGAGGGGTGGTGCCACACGTGCGTGTCTCCCCCTCCCTGCTCCGAGCATTCACTCTCCTCTCTGTCTTCTCCAACTTATGCCACTCCCTCCTGTATCTCCTCTGCTGGATTCATTTATGAAGGAGATGGAGGGGGGGAAATAAATGAAGCGGGTAAAATGTCCTAAATCCCAGCAACTAGTAGTGTAAGAGCCCCATTAAGAGAGCCTGGCTGCGCGCAGCATACAGAGAGTGTGTGTGTGAACAGTGCGCAGCTACGCTACAACTGCCGGACAAGTTGAGAGAGAAGCAACATCTGTAAAACTTGGACTCCAGAAGGAGGAGGGAAAGAATAAGAGGAGGAAGGAGAGGAAAATGCCAGTGTGAGGAGACAACGGAGAGTCCTACAAAGAAACTTTGAGACACCACATGTGAGTATGAGCTGCCTGGGCAGAGGCGCAGGGCTGAGGGGATGAGGGAGGAAGGGTCACATTACAAGATCCCTAATGCAAAGAAGAAGGAGACAGCAGGCTGGGCTGCCAAGGGGCACCAAGTGCTCAGTAAGAGGCAGCAGGCTGGGCTGCCAGGGGGCACCAAGTGCTCAGTAAGAGGCAGCAGGCTGGGCTGCCAGAGTGCACAAAGTTCTCAGTAAGTGGCAACAAGCTGGGCTGCCAAGGGGCACCGAGTACTCTTAGTAAGTGGCAACAAACTGGGCTGCCAGGGGGCACCGAGTACTCTTAGTAAGTGGCAGCAGGCTGGGCTTCCAGGAGGCACCATGTGCTCAGTAAGTGGCAGCAGGCTGTGCTTCCAGGGGGCAATAAGTGCTCAGTAAGTGGCAGCAGGCTGTGCTTCCAGGGGGCACCAAGTGCTCAGTAAGTGCCAGCAGGCTGTGCTTCCACGGGGCACCAAGTGCTCAGTAAGTGGCAGCATGCTTGGCTGGCAGGGGGCACCAAGTGCTCAGTAAGTGGCAGCTGGCTGTGCTAGTTCCTGGGGGCACCTTGAAATCTCTTTCTGACACTGGGGTCTTCCATGCCACAGCTAGGGGGAGAAGAGTTTGGCTGGAAGGTAGGAGTTCGCCTCAAGTGTGTGTGTGTCTTTGTTTTATAAGGAAGGAAAGGAGGAGAGAGATTTGGGATTGTTGAAGACACAGGAACTGAAGTGGCTTCACTTCACTTTGTCTTGGAAGAGTTTGAGAAGTTGTAGAACATTTCCTCTAAACTTTAAGGGGCAGAGGAAGTCTAGTACAACCTTCTTAGAGAGAGAGACAGCTGCTAATGTCATTCACACCTATGCATGTGGATATGGCTGGAGGCTACTGGAGATGAAGTAGTGACTTTCTTGGACTTCCTGGTATCATGTAGCCTGATAACAGGGAGTAATAGCTTCTGTTAACCTGTACAGCTATGATAGTAGTCGGCATGTTGTCTGTAGCAGTTATTATATCAATATTGTGTGTATACAGTGTTTACATGAAGCTGATGTTGATAAACAAGTTAATACCTTCTCATACAGATGATGATGATGATGATGATGATGGTCTGCCATATTGGAACAGCTGGGCACAAAGTTATCATTTTGAAGAACATTTTAGCGTTTTTCACTCCCTCCCCCCTTTTTCTTTGGACAGTGCTGAGCCTAAACTTCCACTGTGCATTTCTTGGCTGCTGTTCAAATTGTCCCGAGTCCTAAAGTCGAGCTTCATGCCAGCCTTATGCTGGCTGAAACTTTGTATCTTTAACACAGTGCTCTCACATCTGGCCGCAGAGGGAGGGAACGCACATGCACCGCTGCTCAGAGCCGAAGGCGCACATTTCTTACTATAATATTAGCTGAGATTTCAGCTGCATAGTTGATGTGATTGAAAGTGAACACAAAGAACTTTGAAACTTGGGTTATGAGTTCTAGCTTTACAGAGCAGGACTGCATCCGGTTATACAAGAGAATTTCGAAGACCTGGCTAACATTTACTTTTATGTATTCATATGTGTGTGTGTATATGTGTGTGCATGTTCTTGAAGCACATACATGTATGCAATAGGCTCAAAAACATACATTTTTATATGTGTATATATATATATATTTGTGTGTGTGTATATATTTACACACATCTATGTGTGTGTATATATATATATATATATATATATATATATATACATATCTAAAATGTATGTTTTTGAGCCTATTGCATACATGTATACAATATGTATGTGATAGGCTTTAAGAACATGCATATCATGTACATATTATTCACACATATATGTTCTGGAGCCTATTACGTAGATTATATATACATATACTTTTGTATATACATACACACACACACGCACACATATATGTTTTTGAGCCTATTACGTAGATTACATATACCTATAGTTTTGTATATACATGCACACACGCACACATATATGTTCTTGAGCCTATTATGCAGATTATATATACATATACTTTTGTATATACATACACATTCGCACACATATATGTTTTTGAGCCTATTACGTAGATTACATATACCTATAGTTTTGTATATACATGCACAGACGCACACATATATGTTCTTGAGCCTATTATGTAGATTATATATACATATACTTCTGTATATACATACACACACACACGCACACATATATGTTCTTGAGCCTATTACGTAGATTACATATACCTATCCTTTTTTATATATATATACACACATGCACACATATATGTTCTTGAGTCTATTACGTAGATTACATATACCTAAACTTTTGTATATACAAACACACACACATATATGTTCTTGACCCTATTATGTAGATTACATATACCTATACTTTTGTATACACACACACACACATGCACACATATATGTTCTTGAGCCTATCATGTTCATATTATATACAGATAGATAGATAGATAGATAGATAGATAGATAGATAGATAGATAGATAGAGAATTACATAGTTAGGTACATAGATAGATGTGATAGGTAAAACTTCAAGATCCATTAAGATCTGGTCTCGTGTGATTGTACCAAAATTGATTCTGGTGTGTGGGATTATATTATTTAATACAGAGTTTTGACTTTCAGTCGACAAGTTGTGGTTTCTTGATTCCAAGTGATTTAAACTTCTTACAGTTACATGTCTGATTCAGAATATTCTAATTCTGTGGCTGGAGGGCCAGGCTCTATGCAGTAGGGGCAAACAAGGACTCTGGTCTAAGTGAATCATGCCAGACACTCACTTTCTCCAAGACAAGAGAGAGAAAGGGAAGAGTAAGAGGTAAAGTAAATATACAGAACACCACAAACCAGACTGGATTAACTGATCTACACCTTCTAAATAAATAGCTCTGAGAGACAGAAAGGGAGTTGAGCGGATGCTGAGGTTTTGGTGGTATATGTACCTACTTTGTTTACTAACATGCTCTTTTCAGACTCAAGTGGAAAACAATACAGTTCAGTGTGCAGCGAATAAAAGTTCAAACAAGAGGCATGAAGTTTAGTAGCCCGTCAGAGGAGGATCAGCATGGTTGTGGGAGCATGGGATTAGTGCATCCAGACCAGATAACTAATTAAGTCATATCATTTTCAAAAAGAAACATTTCTTTTTGTTACCATTTTACTATGTATTTATTGATTTGCTTTTCAACTTTGACATTTTCTGCTTTGCATTGACCCCAAGTAGTGGACGTTATATGTGTCATAGTGGCCTGTGAAATACAGCGTTTCTACCACTAAAGATGATTACATAGTAACAGTAACTTTTAGTATAATAGAACATGAATGAGAGTTTGAGTGAGATAACTAGAAAGACAGATATATAAAGAGACGTAGAAAATAAAGATATTAATATATATATATTATATATATATATATTTATATATATATTATATAATATTACAGAGAAAGAGAATGGAGAGACAGAAAGATAGAGATAAATATATATATATATACAGAGAGAAAGAGAGAGAGATCAACAATATAAATATTAAGAGGGAAATAGAGTTAGAAAGGAAAATAGATATATAGAGAGGAATCGAGACGGAGAGACAAAGAAATAGAGTAAAAGATAGCTATAGAGAGATAGAGTGAGAGAGAGAAATAATTATAGAGGGAGAATATATATATACATACATATGTATGTATTATTATATATTATATATATATATATATATTATATATATATGGAGAGAAAAATATTGCTATAGAGTAATAGATATCAATAGATCAATAGATATAGAGGGAATGACATATAGAGGTAGAGAGAGACTATTTCTTACTACTTGTACTTCATAAAAAGTTTGCTGCAGTTTGTAGAGGATGTTTTTAGGCACTTTGTTGTAGAGGACAATTCTTGGTAAATGTCGTTTTTGAAATGAATATCCTAAAAAGGTTAAACAATAAAGTTAAAATATTAAAGACTAGTCTCCCATTGTCAGACATTTGTTTCCTTTCTACGGTCAGACATGTTCCAGGATTCTTGCTTTTGCTTGCTTATTTGACTTTAATAATTGGGGTGTCGAAAAAAGCCCCTCATTTCCAGTCTTTTCTTAGCGTAATTGCTTTATAATTTAGAAAGATGCTGTGTTGATTGATTGTATAATTATTTCATTTAGGTGCTTTATTAAAAAATTAACAGTGGCCTTGCAGTTTCTAAATTAGCGGTGTCAAGATTATTTTGATGGAAGGGATAGGCAGACTGGAAGCCCTCAAAGTAGTTCAGTATATGACATAACAGAGTGCTACGCTATTTATGGAACTTTAATCGAGATATATTATATATTATATATATATATATATATATATATATATATATATAATATATATATATATATATATACAAATACTGGATGATAGTGTTAATGTTGTGGGTCATTTATTATTCAACTCATTTCATCATTTTTATAGTATAAAAACCTTAAGTGACCCTATTTTAGGGGAAAATATTGTCTGTAAAGGACAATGCAAACATTTTTATATTGTGTTTTGTACCTCTTTGTGGCATTTTACAAATATATACATAACAGTAGAAGACATTTATCAAAGTTCCTTATTCCAGCCCCTATGATGATATATTATTATTTACTGGTATGTTAGGCTACCATGGAGGCCAAGATATGGAACTTTGGTAAATGTCTTCTACTTAGCCTTACACACTAGTAACTGATAATATAACTAAGTAAAAGACATTTACCAAAGTTTTTTATTTTAGCCTCCATGATAGTTATATTATTAGTTGTTAGTGTGTAGGGCTATCATGGAGGCTGAAGTAAGGAACTTTGGTAATGTCTTCTACTTAGCATTACATGATAGTAACTAATATAACTCAGCAGAAGACATTTAGCAAAGTTCCTTATTTCAGCCTTCATGATAGCTTTAATAATAGAACTAATAAGTAGAAGATATTTACCAATGTACATGACAGACTTACACACTAGTAACTGATCTATAACTAATAACAGGCAGGACACTGTCATTTTCATAAAGGAACATGTGTTTTATGCAGTCAGTAACTTCTGTAGTCTGGTCTCTTCCTCTAATGTTATTGGCAGGTTGTATGTAAGTTACTGAAGGGTGAAGTAGTAGTAAGGAAGTGAACATTTTCCTAAAAATCTCTTGCTGCTATACATTTTACTTCTATTTTTGACATTCAACATATGACAGGTATGTTAAAGGTGTCCTTTGAAGAGGTCATGTAGCTCTGTTAAATCTGGATAAAGTAGAGTGTGAAAAAGGTACACACTCTATGTAGTCCTATGAAGCCCATGAAATCCTGTTCAGCATCAAAGAGGTTAAGTGTGTCCATTCTTTGCACTGTCAGCCTTACAGTGTTATTTACATGACAGGATGGCTAATCCCAGGCCATGTTTAGAACAGACTAAGTAATGTGTTGCAGGGACTTGCAGTACAGTAGGGTTTAATCAGTTTACGTGTTGAAAGCAAAGGGAGACTTCAATGTTTTTGGAACCCCTGCGGCACTAAAAAGGTTAATCAGGCAGAGAGGTCCTTTGCAGGCTCACTCCCCTGCTGTCAAGGCCCACAAGACATCACCCAAGAGTCTTAATACTTCCTCATGCCCATTAAGACTCTGAAAATCTGAAAGAAAACAACACAACAATACCCTTTACCCTGCGTGCATGAGAATTAGCTTGCTGTGCTTTAAACCTGTATACAATGGACAAGGGGGGAGAAGCATAAACCAACAGGGTGCCCAATATAAACTTTCCCAATACTTCCAACTGTCTTATTATCATCTCTCAACTTTCTTCAGGTATTTGAATGGGTCTAAGGAATAAAAAAAAAGTGTTATGCAGCCAGGCGAGGACTTTCAATGAAATTTCACACTTTGATGATCCCCCCCTTTCTTCTTTTCCTGCGTCTAACTTTGATATATTGACAGCAAAAGGAGCTCGCAAAGCTTTTATATAGCCTGAGCGGCAATGCTAAGCAGCAGTCGAATGTCTCCATGCATTTGTGTTTAAGTGCAGAAGAAATAGCATGTCTGTGGGCAGCTGAGGTTCTTATCAATTCCCTAATCCCAAGTCCCTGAAAACCTTGAGGGCATGCCTTAGATCTCAGTGAAATCATTGTAGACTTGCACAGTTTGCAGATTAAATATGCTATGTGTTCCTGGCCCCAACAACAGTTTTATGAGCCCACTAAGCTTCCGACTTTAAGATCCCTTTCTGAAGCTGCTATAGGCAGTGATGTCTGCAATAAGTGGCCTCTGTTAATTTCAAGAAGCTTTGGCTCTATCGTTCCTGACAGAGAGGGACCTGACAAAGTCGAAGTTTTCAAATTGGATGTCTTATTATGCAAAGGCAAACATAAAACACAAAGCCTTGATGGATTTGATGCCTTTATTAGAAGTTTGGAGAACAACGCCACCACGCCATGTGTTCTTGTTCAGAGATGATTACTGTTACTATCAGTTTCAAAATTAAAGGACCCCAAGGGAGGAGATATCACAACTTTATAGTACAGTGCAAAACACTCCAGCCTCAGAAATACCTTTGTTTTTACCTATAACTAGGGAATAGCAATGGAACAATTTTATATCTAGTAAGCTTGAACTTAGGCACGTTCCTGTGGCTGACGGATATTAGCTGCAAGAATTGTATAACGCTGCATCATTAACTTTTGTATCCCTTATATATTACATAGTGATAATCTACTAATGGTCAGAATATTTAGAAATTTTCGAAATTGTAATTTTTTTGTTCACTTTCTTCTCTTGTTCCAAAACAATAATGCATATTTTGACCATTAGTAGATTATCACTATGTAATATATAAGGGATACAAGAGAAGAAAGGGAACAAAAAATGTACAATTTCAAAAATTTCTAAATTTGTGCAAAAAAAATCCATGAGGCTCTTTTTCATATTATTGTCAAGGTCTCTGTTTATGACAGCTAAGTCAGATCTATCAAATAAATCTAAGGTATACGTCAGATTTGCAGTGTTTCAACAAGAGTAGTACCATCTCAAACTCCAGAAAGCTTCATAATGCTAATGTGAAGAGAGGCGAATTTGAATGTCTTGTACCATTCATTGCTGCTTTTCACCAAGTTTTTTATTGCATCTAATATCATACACTGCACTCTGATAAAAGAAAACGGTTGTCGACTTAAAACTAATACATTAGATAGAAAATCTACATGTTTGTTCCTTCAGCTGTTTGCCCTCCTTTGCCATTTCCTTGGAGTATCATTGGAAGGCATTGTATAGACGGATCAAAGTTAGTAAGTTAATCACATTCAGTATGACTGCTCCAGGTCAGTATATCAGAGGAGAAGCAGATTTTGAGAATGTCATGCTAAATAAGCCTTCCCAGCATAGTATAAAACATTCAGTTTTACATGGCTGACAATATAATCTAGCATCATCATTCTAATTCCTTTGCATTGTTCAGTGTTCTTGTTGATTTATAGCACTGTATAATTTTAGTATATTGGCAAGTTTATGTGTACACTTTGATGTCATCTACTAGTAATCGGCACCAGCAGAACTTGCTGCTATATATGTCCAGATATAACTATATGCAGATATATAAAATCCACTCCAGCTCTCTTAGTATCAATAATTCTTAGTAAATGCGACTAAGTTGATTTACTCCTATCCCACAAAAAAGAGCGGAAGCCTCTTAATCACCCTCAAGTAAATTATCTTAGTAAATCTACCCCCTTGTCTAATCACAGGATAATCATGCTGGTGCTTGACATGGCAGCCCCTCCTCTTATAAATGTGGTGCGAGTCCATTAATTAGAAGCGAGAAAAAAAGTCATATCCTATTTCTAAACAATAACATGTGTCAGCTCATTACCCACGAGACCGAGGCCAATATTGTGCTGAAAGGTTGTTTAATGAATGGACATGTGAAAGTCCATTTGTCAAGGTAGTGCAAGGTTCCTGTTAGTTTTCAACCCCCAAATTCATTGTCTGCCCGGCCTAGTCATTAGTCATCTCTGTATTAGTATTGCCCTCAGGCAGTCCAGCCCCGCACTACTTCACACCAGCATGACTTTGAAAGCGTACTGTACCGACTTGTAGAATTACTGCTGTTATTTCCGCCTAACTGGGTCCTATGTAAGTCCCCTCCCCACCTTATCACTCAACTTAATCCTCCCTTTTCTGTTTAGCTGCTCCTTGTGACTTTAAGAGTTTTTTTATCTGTATCCCATGCACCATGTCCGATGTTGTGCTACTGTTGCTAAAACACCTTAAAAAGAATGCATTGTGAATGACTATTAAAGCATAAATATGTAATGCCACTAGACGCGTTTTTTGCATTGCCCGTCCTAAAATTGTTGCCGTAGGAGTTAGATTGGACTTTATTTGAATTACTGTACTTGTTTCCAATGTAATTCCTTCTGCATTTCAAGAGGCACAACATGTGTTATGATGTGGATTATGTCTTTGTTCGGCTCCTCAGGGCCTTTTATTTTTAAGTGAAGCGCCATAAAGACCATAGGTAACTTGTAAAACATATGACTTGAGACATTTGACAGCTTTCCACCACGATTGTTTATAAATGATATTTTTTGAAAGAGCATACGTGAGGATTGTTTGTCCACGCAAAGTGTGAACTGATATTTACTTATACTCTCTGTACATATTGGGTGTCATATTCTGCTTTGAGAATATCACAGTAGAATTAGTACAAAACTTTTCAGCCCAATTTTGCAAGAAATCAATAAATAAAATTCGTAAGGCTATGTCTACACTGCATCAGAGAGAAAACGGCCCTTAAAGCGGCCGTTCTCTCTCTAATGCAGGACCGCGGCTTTTGTCACGCTTTGTGCAAAAGCCGCAGCCGCTTCTCGTTTTCCCGACGTCCCCCATACAATAGCATTGGATGGGAAGACGTCCAGAAGACGAGAAGCACCGGCGTATTATACAACATCTTGTATAATACGCCGCTGCCGAAAGACGGGCAGAGAAAAGACGAGCTGAGTAGACAGCAACTCGTCTTTTCTATTGCCGTCTATGGCACCCCACTGACGATCGTATCTCCGGCGCTTTTAAAAAACGAAAAGCGCCGGAGATACATCGTAATCATGTGCAGTGTGGACATAGCCTAAGGGCTTAAACTTTCATTGTTGTGATTAAAGCCACTTATAGGCAATGGTACCCACAAAAAATAATACGTAGATACAAATCTCCAAATGATGGGTAAAATATAGTTAGCACAGAGGAGTGAGTGAACCAGTTGATGATTAGCAATATTAATGCAAATATACATTAGGCAGATAGTAAAAGCAATATTATAATATTACTTGCTTCATTAGGGTAGGCTCCATTGCTGCTTAGGTCTCATTTCTTTCAAGTTAAAGGGGTTGTATCACTACGTTGATTCATCTTACCTCAGTCCTGGTTTCTTGGTTTCATTTTGAATTCAGGGGCGTGTTTACTGGCTTCTACTAGGCTGCAGTAGAAACCAGGTCTGTAGCTATAGTAACCAGTGCTGGCAGCCTATCATGAGAGATTGAACAGGTCTGTAGCTATAGCGACCTGAGGAGCTGATGTAGCCCATACAAGAGGGGATATCTCAGAATAGGTAGGACACTGTTAATGGACACATATTGCAAAGTGACTTTTTGCAAGATTTTTAACATAAAAAGCAATCCTTTAGACAACCCCTTTAATCCCACAGAGGAGTTATTGACAAATTCAAAGCATTAGCATGATTTGACATTCAATGTCCCAAAGATAGTATTATTTCCGAGGCCCCGATTCATCCTTCTTAATCGACAGAGATACTGCCCTGAAAAGAGCATAACCACTTTATAGAGTATATCCTTATTCAACTCACAGAAAAAAAGAGATAATAATAGGAATATAGAAAACCGTCTCACAGATCAAAAGAAAAATTCCTAAAACAATAATCTTTAATAGATATGCATTAAAATAATTATCCTTTATATATAAAAATGGCCTCACACATATAGCCACTATACAAATATGCAACTGTATATGTATAAAGTACCCGGTGTATATCAGTACCTAAATACAAAAGCAAGTGGACAATGTCTAGCTAATCACAGCAAAAAAGACATTGTACCAAATACCTATTAGCAGGGAGAAGTGCCCCTATAAGAGGGAGGAAAATGTGGTCAAAAACTCACGGTTCTGAAGACCTTGTCACAGTAGACTCCGTTGCCCCATTGGACCAGTATATACCATATAATAGAAAAAGCACTATCGCTATCACTATACTAGTCCTATCCAGATAGAGCACTCGCCCTTTTCGGGGCGAGTGCTCTATCTGGATAGGACTATTTATAGTGATAGCGATAGTGCTTTTTCTATTATATGGTATATACTGGTCCAATGGGGCAACGGAGTCTACTGTGACAAGGGTCTTCAGAACCGTGAGTTTTTGACCACATTTTTGACCACATTTTCCTCCCTCTTATAGGGGCACTTCTCCCTGCTAATAGGTATTTGGTACAATGTCTTTTTTGCTGTGATTAGCTAGACATTGTCCACTTGCTTTTGTATTTAGGTACCGATATACACCGGGTACTTTATACATATACAGTTGCATATTTGTATAGTGGCTATATGTGTGAGGCCATTTTTATATATAAAGGATAATTATTTTAATGCATTACTATTAAAGATTATTGTTTTAGGAATTTTTCTTTTGATCTGTGAGACTATATCCTTATTCAAAGCTAACTTGATAACAAAAAGAAAGTACTGACTTCAGTATCATTCCCAAGTACTTATTTCAGTAATAATCCAGATGCGTTTTACCATAAAATCAAATGTCGGCTCACCTGGGAACTGAAATATGAGAAATTATATCACTAGAATGATTAAGAGGTTGTACAGAGCATTTATCCATAGTATGGTGTGATCCTGGGGCAAGAAAGCCTCCAGGGTTTAGCATAAGGTTGATCATATCAACATATAGGTCTGAAATTATTAGGCACAGATCATAGATGACCAGTGGGGATATAACAAATAATATGGCGGGAGAAGGAGAAACACAAACAATATACCCCAAATGTCCAAAAACAACCCCATTTTTATGCAATAAGGTATATTTGAGAAGATTGTAAATATTTGCTACATCCCCGTTGGTCACCTATGATCTTTGCTCAATGATTTTGGACCTTTATGTTTATATGTATTTGTATTTTTATCTTGATGAGTTAAAAATAGTGTTTTAGAGACTTGTAAAACTGTGATACTATTGTTTTCTCACATGGTCCTTGGCTATTAATTATGTGATGACTCTCAGTGATACACATTTTATTTTGCTAATAAAGTCCATCATAGATGTAAGGCACAGTTATAGATTGAACATTTAATGGCTGCTTTTATAATTGATTTGAGATGTAGTTTAATCTTTTCTTATCAAAGTAATACACTAGACTTACATATTTGTGATCATACTTTACAAAGACTAAAAGCTCTAAGCTGGTATTACAAAAAACTACAGAATGTGCCATGCAAACAATGTGTGTTTTCACCCCTAGGGATAGGTCCACTTGGCACGGGTTTTCAGTTGGTTCTTAAAACCAACTGTCTACTATCCCCCATAGACATCAATAGAAAATCCGAGCTGTGGTCTGCACAGCTCGGATATCCTGACGGTCAAATTTCAAATCTGAGACCTGTCAAAACAATTCGAAACCTGTACATTCTTCTGCCCTGTATAAGGGTGGAACATGTACTGTTCAATCTGCAAAACGTTCAAAAGATGATAAAATACTTGTCGGATTCATTAATCAGAATCCAACCAGTATTTTGTCAGTGTCTTAAATGCAGGGACTGACATTGTATTGTAGACTTTAGGCCTGGCTGCTGGCCTTGGTCCAAATATGTTATAGGTGTATTTCAGCTATAGCACTGTTGGGGACTATGTTCACCTAGCTCCTTTCCCATAATGCCTTGTGATATGCAGATGCTTAGTAGAGAGCAAAAAGGCAATCTCAGCTCTACACACCTTAACTGGTGCTCTCCTCAAGGAAAGATGTTTCCCTTTCTCAGCCACTCAATGCCTCCCACGCAGCCAAGCCAGTGTCACTCTGCTCTACACTGATGAGGGACAAATACCCCGAAACGGCTGTATGTAGATGGGTGATACTGGCTAAATGGATAAAATTACTTTTGCTTCTTAAAGATTCGGTGAATCAGAAGCAAATTGAGGATTTGTTACATCCAACAGAGGGCACATGAGCTTCCTAGCTCCTTTCCCATAATGCCTTGTGATATGTTCACTTGTATAACCAAGCTGACTATACAATGGGTGTACTATTGTCTTGAGCTCCCCCTACAGAAATGCTATCTAATACATTCAGTATAAAGGTCCTTTAGATCAGATATACAGTATAATTGGCTCTTACAAGTGCTTTTGGACTAGCAAGCTGACTGGCCTTCACACTGGTCACTTTTTGGGGTTTACGGTAACACAAACCGATGTTCTTTACTTATGTCATGTGGCCACTCACTTATGTTAGTGTCATTAGCACATCCTCTTTTCATACAGGGATTGTACTAAAGACAAACAATGATTTTTACAGCCGCATTAAAAATGCAATCACCCGACATACCAGAGATTGCTTAATCGCCGGCTGATTGCAGGGCCTTTTACATGGTGCAATTACTGGAAACAAACATAATTGGCCCATGTAAAAGGCCCTTAAGGCTAAATGCAACTGAAAGTAAAATTACTGCCAAAGTAAAATCGCTGCCACAATGCAATTCAACTGCTTGCTCTAAGGAAAAAATTGCAAGTCCCTGTAACTATTGCAAAAGTTGTAACACACATAGGCCCAGCTTTACACTGTGTTAGTTACTGAAGTATTCAAATAAGCGCTAAGTGCAAAAAAACTGGGGTCTCAAGTGCCTTCTATTGAAAGTGATGTCACTTACTAAACATGGCGCTAAAGATGCTAGCTCTTTTTTCTTACAGCTTATATTGTATTTCCCCATGGAGCACTGCATAGCCTATAAGTCTACTTACATCTTTATGGTGCTCATTGCAAGTCAAATCTTTCCTCTGTAGAGTTATTGAAGTTTAGTTTTACTGTATTCAAAAGAAAAATACACAGCACAAATAAATCAAATGCAATTTTTTTTATTGTTGTCATGGGCAATATTCATATATCACAGACGTTTATCACCTAGTAAGGAATTGTCTAAAGCATTCGTCTGTAGCTCATTTTTATAAGTCCTTTCAAAACGCTATTAGAGGATCTCGGAGGGTGGTTCGGGTGTTTGGATAGGGCTGTTGGATGTGGGCCAGCACCTGTGTGTTGCATAGCAGAGCGGTGTGGAGGTGCATGTCAGAGCTCTAAATCTAAAATGTCGCCTGCTCCCTGTGCTGGTACCACTACCTCTGCCAAGTGCTGGCTGCATCATCCAGGAAAAGTGGGGAGCTGGTCCTTGTGCATGCTGATCTTGCCCATCCTTGCGGTGCCTCAGCTCTCATGGGCCACATAAAATGGCGAAGCAGGCTAGTTTCTGCCCACTGGTATTGAGTTGGACATGTAGTACAAAGTATTTTCGCAATTCCTTATTGTCCATGATAAAATGAATACAACTTTCATCTGCATCTGTTCCATTTGGAGTGCCGTGGGTACATATATCCTTCTCATGGGCACCACAATCTGCCTGTATTACTGCATTCAATGATATTATTTTGTTTGTTTATTTTTGTTTAATTTAATTACCAAAATATTTAGTTTTTCAATGTTTTTCCATGTATTTGAGATGTAGCAGAGTTGTATGTTACTGAATAGAGGCAAAAGATCACAACACTTTAGGGCCACATGTATGAAACGGTTTTGTTCTAAAACTCACTTTTTTTTTCCCATAGAAACATATGGGGGAAAAAAGTGAGTTTTAGACCGAAACCATTTCATACATGTGGCCCTTATAAGTTTACAAACTTTTGATTTTATTTTAGGGTCTATGATGCTTTGACAGTGGCGTAGTTTGAAGATGTTATGAAAGTGATAAAAATGTTTACTACTTTCTAATGAATTCCAGCAAGAGGGACTTGGTGCTGTTGTTTTTTTAAATGCCTTTCTCACACCCACTGTGCACTTCATTCCAAGGAGGCTTACTCACTGGCCTGATTTGTGAGCCAAATTCTACGACTTCATATGGACAAGCCCTTAGAAACAAAACCGTTTGAATCTAAATGTTTTGTTTTAAGACAGTTACATTACTGGACCGGCAGTGTTGACTTATGTGAAGATGGAGGATGATTAAATCATTTCGGAATAGGAAGCTCATGTGTATCATTTACAAATATATGATTTATCTACAACATATATTGTGTGACAAATTACTGTATCTTTATGTAGCGCTCAACTACCCTACTTTATCTTCCTATAAAGCCTAGACAGCAGATTGTAATTATGGTACCAACAATGTGAGTTTTACATACAAATTTAGAATCTAACTTAAAGGGAATCTCTCAAATGGTTTATGCTGCCCTATCTGAGAGCAGGATGGGATAGAGTTAGATATGCTGAGCTCTGGGATATATAGGATTATGTGTTTTGGAGCAGGATTTCAGAATAAAAAGCAGAGAATATACTGAGCGGATTCCTTAAGAGACAGTGGGAGCCCTGCTTACTCCACTCGCATGCAATGATTGACAGTTTGATCTGTACACACACTGATATAGGGAAAGCTGTCAGTCACTGTATGTAGGACTTTAACTGTCTTTTAGGCAGTCCTATCAGTGTTTTTCTCGGCTTTTACTAAGAAATGCTACTTCAAATCCTATAACTTGATATATCACAGAGCTCAGCTTCACTCTCAATTACATTCTGCTCTCCTGCTATCCCAGCTCGACCCTGATGTGATATGAGTTGTTACAAATGAGCAGCCGAATGCTAGTGAACTTTTGACACTTAGGGCCCGTTTACACGGCAATGGACAAATACCGGTCGATGAGTGGAGAAAAGCCCTCCCCCTTCCCATTCACATGTACATATACCGTTCCGAAAACTGGACAGAAGAATGTGCATGTTCAAAGTTTTTCGGGCGTCCGGCAGTTTGAAAACCCGTGCAGTGGAGACTGTTGCACGGGTTTTCCATAGAAGCCCGTTGTGCTCGTTTGCGGACGGTTTTTCAGACGGTCTGCAAAACCACAAACCGTCTGAAAAAACGTCCGTAAGCCCGTGCCGTGGGGACATGCCCTTAGGGAAACATGCATGATCAAGTTTTTGCACCCTTTTCTGGCGTCAAATGTGCCAAAGTGAGCCGGCTACGATGTCTAATGCACCAAAGTGAGCCGGCTACGATGTCTAATGCACCAAAGTGAGCTGGCTACGATGTCTAATGCACCAAAGTGAGCCGGCTACGATGTATAATGCACCAAAGTGAGCCGGCTACGATGTCTAATGCACCAAAGTGAGCCAGCTACGATGTATAATGCGCCAAAGTGAGCCGGCTACGATGTCTAATGCGCCAAAGTGAGCCTGCTACTATGTATAATGCGCCAAAGTGAGCCGGCTACGATGTCTAATACACCTAACTGAGCCGGCTACGATGTCTAATGCACCAAACTGAGCCGGCTACGATGTCTAATGCGCCAAAGTGAGCCGACTACAATGTGTAAGTGAGCCGGCTACGATGTCTAATGCACCAAAGTGAGCCGGCTACGATGTCTAATGCACCAAAGTGAACCGGCTACGATGTCTAATGCACCAAAGTGAGCCGCTACGATGTCTAATGCACCTAACTGAGCCGGCTACGATGTCTAATGCACCAAACTGTGACGGCTACGATTTATAAAGCACCTAAATCAGCCGCCTACGATGTCTAATGCACCTAAGTAAGCCGGCTACGATGTCTAATGCACCTAACTGAGCTGGCTACGATGTCTAATGCACCTAAGTGAGCCGGCTACGATGTCTAATGCACCTAAGTGAGCCGGCTACGATGTCTAATGCACCTAACTGAGCCGGCTACGATGTCTAATGCACCTAACTGAGCTGGCTACGATGTCTAATGCACCTAAGTGAGCCGGCTACGATGTCTAATGCACCTAACTGAGCCGGCTACGATGTCTAATGCACCTAACTGAGCCGGCTACGATGTCTAATGCACCTAAGTGAGCCGGCTACGATGTCTAATGCACCTAACTGAGCCAGCTACGATGTCTAATGCACCAAAGTGAGCCGGCTACGATGTCTAAATCACCAAAGTGAGCCGCTACGATGTCTAATGCACCAAAGTGAGCCGGCTACAATGTTAATGCACCAAAGTGAGCCGGCTACGATGTCTAATGCACCAAAGTGAGCCGGCTACGATGTCTAATGCACCAAAGTGAGCCGGCTACGATGTCTAATGCACCAAAGTGAGCCGGCTACCATGTCTAATGCACCAAAGTGAGCCGGCTACGATGTCTAATGCACCAAAGTGAGCCGGCTACAATGTCTAATGCACCAAAGTGAGCCGGCTACGATGTCTAATGCGCCTAATGAATTTGTTAGGCGCATTGTTTGTAAGACTCAACACTTTCTAATGCGCCTAACATGAGGGGGCATTTTGAGGGCGTTCTGGGGGCGTGTCACACCACACTTATTATTGTGGTTTGGTAAAACTAGGCGCATTACTGCTCGAACAGGCAGACCTATTTCAATGTGTTCTGCCTGAGCCTGAGGAGTCAAAGTGGAGCTAGATTTGTTGTTAGGGAAAAAATGTCCAATATATTTCAACTTACACCAGTACAATAATAAAAAGTGATTTATGATTATTATCAAACTATATAAAATTAAATAATTTAAATTTAATAAAAAATGTGATCATATAAAATAAATTTAAAAATATATAATATCCCATAAATATAAAAATACTGTATCTCCTATAAAATGTATTTTAAATTAATAGAATCTAAAACTAATTTTACATTAAATAACCCACTGATGATGCTGTTCAGATTTTTAAACATAAAATTTTTACTAAATTAAATTTGAAATTTATTTTTGCTGCTCTCACCCTTTATTCTACATACAGCCAGAGCCAGCACAGCACAGGTATTGCTGGGACCTGTGGTCCACCAAGCAAGATCAGTCCCATAGTTTCTATTCACTGACATGCTATTCTAATGACTTTTCTTTTAGTTCCAGCCTATCTATAGCCTTTATACATGTTATGAGCCTAAGTTCCATAATGCGCCAAACACACAGACGAGGTGCGATGAACTTTAGACTTCGCTTATAATCGCACAAAAACCACTTTCATACATTCAGGTGCATTATACACTGAAAGACAGATGAGAAAATGAACTTCGATGCACCTAGTTCCATACATGTCTCCTTTTGAATGTAGAGCAGCATTGTGCATATAATACAGGACCTTGTAAGAAATTGAACCTGATTCATTTGGCTATTCTAGTCTATATTTTTTGACTACATTCAATATAATAGTGTCTTTTTCGATATCTCCATGGTATCAGGCTCAGAGCAAAGATGAGTTATAATCACTTAATGATAACAACCTAATTTCCTTCAGCTGATATAGTGATATACTTATGTAGTATTTTTTACCATTGGGATTCCTATAACATAATCCTGCTTTGATTAACTGAAACTTTACCCACGTGTGTTTAAAGTCAATCTGTAGCCAGCAGCTAATGAGATGCATACTCTAATAATGGTAGGCTAGTGGTAGTGCTGAGAAACCAGGCATGTGATCACTCTTATCAGCTAGGTGGCACTAGATCACATACAACATGTTGTTGTTACTGTTTTATTCATGTATATTGTGCTGTTATATTCCACAACACTGTACAGACACTGTAATAATTCACATTGCTCCCTGTCCCCATAGGGGTTCACAATCTAAATTCCACATTAACCTATCAGTATGTTTTTGGAATGTGGGAGAAAATTGGAGTCCCCGGAGGAAACCCATGCAAATACGGACAGAACATATAAACTCCAAATAGACGTTGTCCTTGGTCAGACTGGGGCCTAGGACCCCAGTACTGAAAGGCATTTGGCCCTGGCAATCTGTGCGACCACTGAATGGATGCAATGGCTTTCACTACCTTATTATTGTTCAGATATCTAAAAGTCATCCTAATCTAAAGAAATCTGTTAGGTTTCAAGCTGTCTTTAATATAGAATTATGCTTCATGCTGGGTAATATATTAGGTATATCTCACAAGCATTACGGGTTCATGTAATTTCATTTCCATATGAATGCTACAGGGAATAGATAACTTCTACCTGAAGGTCTGACAGGAATGGTATACTTACTCCTTTCCATTGGGCATATTTACTTAATTGTTGGTCTTTTAATTTGATTCAGTAGGACTTGCAATAAAGAAGTGGCTGGTAGAAGCCTCTAATTATTTTGTTCTTGTGCTGCTAGCTGATCACACGTATATGTAAATGTGTGCCCCGGTGTGTGGAGTGATGATATTGATTACTGTGAATTGATGGATAGATGTATTTCTAAAATTACCAAGAATAGTGATTGCCACTGAGGGACACTTATTGAGCAGAGCTGCCTATCGACAAAATTATTCATCATGACTAGTCAGTTACTATGGCACTTGCAATGCAGTGGTTGTTTCTGCCTTTGCACGTACTGCATGTATGAAGGCCAGATTTGTGTATGCAAGTGTTATGTGTCGCTCCATTTACACTTCATTGAAATAAATCTGTATAAGGTGTATTTATCTAATTTCTGGAGAAATAATCCTGGGATTTGGTGAGTGGATAAATGCAGCTATTCATCAGACTTGATTATGTTAACATGCTTTTTGTCAATCAGGAGATAATTTGTTTTAATCCAATCCATGGCTTTTATGAAATACTCAGTGCTTAGATGGGGTAAAAAGCTACTGCACACTTAACATTACTCTGGGCAACTCCATAACAGCAATTCTCCAGTACAATGTAATTATCACAAAGTTCCCACTGCTAATAGCAAAAGTTATAACATTATATTGGAGTATTTCTATTAATTCATATATCATGACATCTAGATGACGATAATAAGGGAGACTTATATAGGAAGGCGCTTTGAAGTGAATTGTCGAGTCTCGTTTTCAGTGTATAATGCACCCGAATGTATGAAAATGTTTTTTGTGCGATTACAAATGGAGTTCAAAGTTCGATGCGTCTCGCCTATGTGTTTGGCGCATTAGTAATGCGCCTAACCTGTATTAAGGCTATAGATAAGCTGGAAATAAAAGAAAAGTCATTAGAATAGCATGTCAGTGAATAGAAACTATGGTAATGATCTTGCTTGGTGCACCACAAGTCCCAGCAAGATCTGTGGTGTGCTGGCTCTTGCTGTATGTAGAATAAAGGGTGAGAAATTAAAAAATGAAAAAATTGTAAAATCTGAACAACAGCATCAGTGGGTTATTTAATGGAACACTAGTTTTAGATTCTAATAAATTTAAATACATTTTATAGGAGATATTTTTATATTTTTGGGATATTATATATTTTTATATTAATTTTATCTGATAACATTTTTATTAAATTTAAATAATTAATTTTATACAGTTTGATAATTATAAGAAATCACTTTTTATTATTGTACTGGTGTAAGTTGAGAAATATTGGCCATTTTTTTCCCTAACAGCAAATCTAGCTTCACTTCGATTTAGGCAGAACACATTGAGATAGGTCTGCCTGTTCGAGCAGAAATTTGCCTAGTTTTGCCGAACCACATTCATATATGTGTTTAATATTACTAGTGTGGTGCGACACGCCCCCAGGACGCTCCCTCATGTTAGGCACATTAGAAAGTGTCGAGTTTTATGAACAATGCGCCTAATACGTTCATTAGGTGCATTAGACATCGTAGACTGCTCACTTGGGCGCATTTTATGCCAGAAAAGAGTGAAAAACCCGATCCTACATGTCTTCTTAAGTGTCAGTTTACGATCACAGATAATTCAGTGGGAATTCTATGCATGGGTCCATTTGCTGTTTCACATCATGGGTGTGAAATTCTTAATTTTTTCCAACCCGTCTTCCATGAGCCATAACATTTTTATTTTTACATCTACATAGGCATATGAGGGCTTTTTTCTGGGGGGTAAAGATGTACTTTTTATTGATGCCTTTGACCACAGCATATAATGTACTGGGAAGAAATGTGGAAAAAAACTTACTGGTGCCATGTTTGTGTGGGTTTTGTTTTTTTCAGTGTTCACTGCTGTTAGCGGCAATTAGTAGCTGACACCAACCTCCTATGTAGGGGACCTACTTAGTAAGCCTGCTACACAGGAACTTACCAACACTAAGACGTACCTATATGTCCTGTGTCGGCGAGGGGTTTAAGGAGTTTTCTCACTACAAAGATTCGCTTTCAACATGAAAGGGCAGGAAATTGAACACTTTTTCTAAAAATATTGGTCAATAGATTTTACTTTAGTCATGAGATAAAAGATATTTTATGTGCTCTGAGTGCACATAGGTTTCTTTGGTTCCCTGATAACTATTATTTGATTAGCTGAGAAAGCAGGGGGTGACGTCACCATGGACGGACGGCTCAGTCTGGAGCAAGCTAATTAAAGGGGTTGTCTCACTACATTGATTCATCTCACCTCAGTCCTCTTTTCTTGGTTTCACTTTGAATTCAGGGGCGTGTTTATTGGCTTCTACTAGGCTGCAGTAGAAGCCAGGTCTGTAATAGCAACCAGTGCTGACAGCCTATCAGGAGAGATCAAACAGGTCTGTAGCTATAGTGACCTGAGGAGCTGATGTAGCCCATACAAGAGGGGATATCCAGGAATAGGTAGGACACTGTTAATGTACATATATTGCAAAGTGACTTGTAGTGAGACAACCCCTTTAAATATCTCTAACAAAATTACAGATAAGCCATGGTTTTCAGTCCTCACAGAACATGTTCCTTTAGTTCACTGAAGAGATAACACCTCCTGCACTTTTCAGTACAACTGCTCAGCTACTTACTGAGATAAAACCAGCCACAGTCTGAGACCAGAGTGAAACAGCGTGGTAAGAAAATCTCTATAAGCAGTTGCCTTTCAATATGATTGTGCAGTGTTGTTTTGCTTTATCTTCTATCTGTATTTATTTTTATCTACAAAAATTCTTACAATTCTTACAGATCCTTTGTATTAATGGAAAATGGCATCAAAGTTGATGAGTGTCACCTACAAATGTTTCTCTGTAAAATTAATAGTAACATTGAGGTTCTTTTAGATCATGTCCCCACTGCATGGGTTTGTGGCCGTTTTTTCAGACGTTTGAGATTTTGCAGACCGTCTGGAAAACCAACCGCAAACGAGCACAACGGGCTTCTATGGAAAACCCGTGCAGCAGTCCCCACTGCATGGGTTTTCAGCCCGGTGGTTTTTCAAACCGCCAGCCGCCCGAAAAACATTGTGCTTGCACTTACTTCCGTCCGGTTTTCGGACAGAATATGTGCATGTCAATGGGAAGGGGGAGGGCTTTTCACAGCTAATCTCAGCTGCAAACCTGTGCCGTGGGGATATGCCCTAAAAATCCTCAACAATGCCATCAATTTTACAGAGAAACATTTGTAGGTGGCACTCATCAACTTTGATGGCATTTTCCATTAATACAAAGGATAAACCGACCGGTATTTGTCCTCTGCCGTGTAAATGGGCCATTAGGGGTCACTGTGGCAGGATTGCTGGTATTATGGCAAACCAATTTTGGTTGCGTGGCCACAACCTCGTTGACCCTACTGACGCGGGTTTGCGGCACGGGCGCTGGGCGTGGTCTCGGCGCGGGTGGGACGCGGTTTGGGGCACAGCTTGCGCCGATGGTTTGCCCCCATGCAAATTAATAGCAGGGGGCAAACCACGCCGCGAGCTGCGCAGAGCACTCCCTGTCGAGAATTGACAGGAGAGTTCTCCACACACGAGGGTTTGGCCGCGGCCCCGAATATTGTCGGTGTGAATATTGTCGCGGTTTCCCATAGGAAACCATGTTAATAAACTAGGCGCGATTTGGCCGCGGTTTTGGCCGCGTAAACTGTGTCGGAACCCGCGGCCAAAACCGCGGCCAAATCCGTTGCGTGAACATGCCCTTACGGTTCTGATTTTGCTTTCAAAGTTAAAGTTCTTATCTCCTGCTTGTTTACTAAAGGCTGCCAACCACCTTTCTCTGCTGTAGCAGCCCTGGCCGGGATGTAACATCACTCCTTTCTGTGTCTTATCAACAGTACAGGAGCTTGTTTATCTTTCTTATTGGCAAACTTTAACACTTTAGAGCTTTGTAGCTTTGTGTCCTGCTGTTAAAACCTATTCATTACTAAAGTCCCTCTAAAAGGCTCATCTAGAAATAGCAGAGCTAGAATGTCAGACACTGCTGTAGACCTACCCACAGCCTGAACTGGAAGTGCAAGCCTGAAGCACTATAACTGATGATATGGGGCAATAAGACTATGCATAGTGATTTATCATAGACGACACATTCCCCGTGTTGCTCCAATCCCCAAAAATAAGAACCTCCCCCAGAAATAAGGACATAGTCGCATTTTATTGATTGTAATGACAATTTCGGAGAATATGATTGGCATAAGCTTAAATGCTGATGTTTGTGATGAAATCACTACAGTGTATTAATACATGTTGATTTTTTGTTCAACAATAAATGTGAATTCATGTTCATGGAAATATAAGACATCCCCTAAAAATAAGTCATAGCTCGTCTTTAGGAGCAAAAATTAATGTAAGACACTGTCTTATTTTCAGGGAAACAGGGTATAGTTGCTATTATGAGGCCACTCTTGTATTTGGGCAGTATGTCTGGTTTTATGTTAGCAGTATAGATGGTGTTATATGTTTGCTGTACAATTGTGTGTACACTATGGCTGGTATTACATATGCGCTATACATGGTCTTCATTAATTGTCAATATTATATTCACATTTGTTGTATGAATGACACTACTACCAATACTATTATATTTGCATGACTTTTTATAATACGTCATTTTGTTATTCAGTGTATAAGCTCTTTTTTATGTACTTTGTGCTTTAATTTTATTTCTTTTAAAAACTTTACTTGCATTAAGTGAATATTCACTTTTTAATTTACATTCTGAGGTTGTAAACCTGTTCTTATGGTGTAGAATGACCCATGTACACAGCTTGTTAGGATATCAGAGCTTTGTGTTCTCTTGTAAAAAGCCATGAGCTGTGTGCAGGTCAGGACAGGGTTTCAGCCTCTGAATATAAACAAGGATGTTTTAATACACTTACTGCAACCAAAGATAGTGAAATTGTGAGAAACTGAAATACAAAGTTAAAGATTATGAAACGGTCTAAAAGAAAATCTGTCTTAGATACCCATAGCAACCAATAACAGCACAGCTTTCATTTTATTTTCCACTCTTAAAAATTAAACGTCTGTGATGTATTTGGTAGCTGTTGGCAACAGGTTTTCTCTTAAATCATTTAATAAATCTTCCCTAAAGTGTCCTAGAAAAGTGCATCATTTTTGATTTTAAAAGCATGTTATTTAAAGAGGATTGTGACATCTTTGACATGTCTGTTTTAGTAAATCCCTGTGAAATAACAATTTTGGAACATCTATTTTTATAACTCTTTGTTTCCTGTTCCTCTGTTATTCCTTCTAAAAATGTACCACAGAATCTGTCAGCTGGGTGTTGCCAATTGTGGTGGGGAGGGGGTGTTTCTGCACAGTCTGACTTTGTCCAGTCAGCGCTGAAAGTGCTAGTATGTGTAGGGCTGCACCCCTTTGACAACTGGAATAGTAACACCCATCTGACTGATTCAGTAATACATTTGTAGAAGAAATAACAGAGTAACAGCACAATACATAATTATAAGAGAAAATGCTCCAGAATTGTTATTTTACAGGGAACACAAGGATTTACTAAGACAAACATGTCAGGAGATATCCCATGTTCTCTTTAACCCCTTCCCGACATTGGACGCATGCGTACGTCCTAATGCCAGTAAGGGGCTTTGTAGGGGCTTTACAGCTTTGCAGCTAAACCCCACCGGTGACAGCGAGGGATGAAGCCAGCGCCATCCTGCGCTGTTTAACCCCTTTGAATGAGAAACAGTGCCGCACACCGTTCCTCATTTTGATCGGGGCGCCCGCACCAAATTTGCAGGCTCCCGATCGGTTAACATGGCAGCTGGAAGCCTTGTGAAGGCTTCCATTGCTGACATGTTTCCTGTTTTACTACTTCCTGCCCCACATTACATATACTAGCAATTACACGTTAAGTACCTCGATTGCGCAATTAAGTTTACTATGCAAGATATACCAGCCGACAGATTTTTGAATGGATTGTACTTTCAGGCGCACTTTACACTGATTAAGTGCACCTAAAAACTGCCGCGGTGACGCCAATTTTCGGACATGTCGCCCTATGCGCTATATGGAACACTGGAACACTCTTCCATGTGGAAAATCGTTTTCATTATTGCAGGTGTTTTCATTATTGTAGGTACTGTTATATCTACACTGCTTTGATTGAACCATTTTGTTTGCTAACTACAAACAGAATCTTTAGCCAGGTTCACAGAACACAATTAGCGTCTTCTCCCAATTTTCAGGGCAAACAGTTGTTCAGTGGTAAGGAAAGATTTGTAAACCTTTAGTTGTTACTTTGATTTCTGTGCAAAGAAACTAAACACCATGGTATCCTGTAAAACCTGGCACAAAATATGAACAGGCAATGAACAAAAAAAAAATGACAAGCCAATGATAATTGAGGAAGAAGGTCCTTAGAGATTCAATTATAAGCTTCTAAGATATTAATCATTTTAGGGGTGTTTGCATCCACTTCTTAGATGATGAAATGTAGGGCTGTTTGTATCTATTAGTTATACAGTATACAGTTTAAACAAAATTAATTGTTTGGGGGTTTACAAGGTAATTTTTTCTGTTCTACTTGAACTCTACTAATAGTCTGTGAAGAGTAGTCTCTAAAAGTGTAGCTGATATTGATGTTCTTGCACACAACCAAGATCAGTGTCGTGTTTTTTTAAAAGTGTTGTTGGTATACTTAATAGTTTGACATTCCCACGATCATAGTAATTTTATATAAGGTTGGAGGTATAGTGAATACTCAGACATGCATAAGATCACAGTAGTTCTCTAGACTGTTGTAGATATAGTGAATACTCTAACATGCCCAAGAGCACAGTAGTTTTCTTAATAGTTGTTTGTATACTGAATACTTGAGCATGCCCAAGATCATAGTAGTTTTCTTAACCGTTTGTATACTGAATACTTGAGCATGCCCAGGATCACAGTAGTTTTCTTAACCGTTTGTATACTGAATACTTGAGCATGCCCAAGATCACAGTAGTTTTCTTAACCGTTTGAATACTTAATACTTGAGCATGCCCAAGATCACAGTAGTTTTCTTAACCGTTTGAATACTGAATACTTGAGCATGCCCAAGATCACAGTAGTTTTCTTAACCGTTTGTATACTGAATACTTGAGCATGCCCAAGATCACAGTAGTTTTTCTTAACTGTTTGTATACTGAATACTTGAGCATGCCCAAGATCACAGTAGTTTTCTTAACCGTTTGAATACTGAATACTTGGAGCATGCCCAAGATCACAGTGTTTTTTCTTACCTGTTTGAATACTGATTACCTGAGCATGCCCAGGATCACAGTAGTTTTTCTTAACCGTTTGTGATACTGAATACTTGAGCATGCCCAAGATCACAGTAGTTTTCTTAACCGTTTGTATAACTGAATACTTGAGCATTACCCAAGTATCACAGTAGTTTTTCTAACCGTTTGAATACTGAATTACTTGAGCATGCCCAAGATCACAGTAGTTTTTCTTAACCGTTTGAATACTGAATACTTGAGCATGCCCAAGATCACAGTATTTTTCTTAACCGTTTGTTATACTGAATACTTGAGCATGCCCAAGATCCACAGTAGTTTTCTTAACCGTTTGTATACTGAATACTTTGAGCATGCCAAGATCACAGTAGTTTTCTAACCGTTTTGAATACTGAATACATTGAGCATGCCAAGATCACAGTATTTTTTCTAACCGTTTGTATACTGAATACTTGAGCATGCCAAGATCACAGTAGTTTTCTTAACCGTTTGAATACTGAATACTTGAGCATGCCCAAGATCATAGTAGTTTTCTTAACCGTTTGTATACTGAATACTTGAGCATGCCCAGGATCACAGTAGTTTTCTTAACCGTTTGTATACTGAATACTTGAGCATGCCCAAGATCACAGAAGTTATCTTAACCGTTTGTATACTGAATACTTGAGCATGCCCAAGATCACAGTAGTTTTCTTAACCGTTTGAATACTGAATACTTGAGCATGCCCAAGATAACAGTAGTTTTCTTAACCGTTTGTATACTGATTACCTGAGCATGCCCAAGATCACAGTAGTTTTCTTAACCGTTTGTGTACTGAATACTTGAGCATGCCCAAGATCACAGTAGTTTTCTTATCAGTTTGTATACTGAATACTTGAGCATGCCCAAGATCACAGTAGTTTTCTTAACCGTTTGAATACTGATTACCTGAGCATGCCCAAGAGCACAGTAGTTTTCTTAACCATTTGAATACTGAATACAATAGCATGCCCAAGAGCACAGTAGTTTTCTTAACCGTTTGTATACTGAATACTTGATCATACCCAAGATCACAGTAGTTTTCTTAACTGTTTGTATACTGAATACTTGAGCATGCCAAAGATCACAGTAGTTTTCTTAACCGTTTGAATACTGAATACTTGAGCATGCCCAAGATCACAGTAGTTTTCTTAACCGTTTGTATACTGAATACTTGAGCATGCCCAAGATCACAGTAGTTTTCTTAACCGTTTGTATACTGAATACTTGAGCATGCCCAAGATCACAGTAGTTTATTTACCCTTTGTATACTGAATACTTGAGCATGCCCAAGATCACAGTAGTTTTCTTAACCGTTTGTATACTGAATACTTGAGCATGCCCAAGATCACAGTAGTTTTCTTAACCGTTTGAATACTGATTGACTGTATGTTTACCCTTGAATTTGTAAAGTGCTGCGGAATATGTTGGCGCTATAGAAATAAAGATTATTATTATTACTGATTACCTGAGCATGCCCAAAATCACAGTAGTTTTCTTGACTGCTGTTTGTATATTGATTACTTGGACATGCCCAAGATCATTGTAGTGTTTAGGACTGTTGTAGTTATACTCAATACTTGAACATGCCCAAGATCAGGACTGTTGTTGGTATATTGAACACGTGTACATGCCCCAAACCTCTGTAGTTTTAGGACTGTTGTTGATATATTGAGGTCTACTGTGTAGCTGAACATTAAGACTCATAAGTCAGCCCTGGAGCATAATGAGGGGACAGGTACTGATAGGAATGTTTTTCTCCTGAACTTTTAGTGTCATAGCAGTGGGACTCCTCTAGTTGTGCTAATTTAGAGAGGGGGGAGGTGTTTTTAAAAACAAAGCAGTTTAGTGTTTCTTTCCATGGGTATTGAGAGCCAGTTGATAGTAAGTGTAAGCAATTTGTCTTTGCTTCAGGGAAATTTAGAGCCTTGTAGTACAACTTGTAAAATGTATGGTGATTGTATCTTTTGCAAATTTATATTTTTATGCGTTTCAGTTCTGTTTGATTGGTCACTAAATTCAGAAGAGAATATTTAGGTAAAGTGATTGATGTGCTTTAATGTATTTAGTTTATATGGTGCTTTTGTGTGATTTATTTACTTTTTAAATGTATCCATACAGAATTTTATTTTAACATTTGAACCTTGTAGAGGCTTTGGCAGTGTTGTTAGATTTCTCTTGGTGTATATTGGATTAATATATTGTCCCTAAGCTCTTTTGATGAACACAACATGTATGGTCTCTGATCTTTATGTAGAATGTAAAGAGGTTATTATTGTTTCCACATTATTTATATGTTCTTGGTGCATTCATTGGTCTTCATTTACTTTTGTAGTCTATTTACTTTGATAAAATCACTCATGATAAGCAGGTCAATTTGAAGCATTTATTTTCATCCACCATTTGCTTATATAGTCTCTGTTTAGAGTTCTACGTTATTCATAAGTATATTTCATACTGTACAGATGGTTGTGAAGTCTTTAGTATGAGCAAACCTTATTGTGATAAGAAGCCCATCTTCTCTTTTGGTCTTATCTGTTCACACGTGCTTCACATGCAGAACGCTTTTACCCACTTCTAGGATTCTGCACCTTTCCATTTGCCAGAAGCACAGACAGTAAAGCACAGCTTAGAATTGACAGAGGTCATCCATAATGATCATCGTCTGTATTATTGGACCTGCTTTTATAACTAGACATACAAAATAATATTTAATATGTGGGATATTTGTATTAATAGAGTTGTGATTGAAGTTATATTTACACACTGAAAAATGAGTTTCCTGACAGAAAGACCTGAAGTTGTGTTTATGCCATACAGTGCCAAAACACTACTATTATAGAGTGCATATTTCATACTGTGATACATTATCGACTTAATACTTCCATATATTGCAATATAATATACTGGTAAAATAATCTAACTATGTCTTGATACAACCAGGAGCTCATGTTAGCAGTGAGGTAGTTGTTGAAGGCCTTGAACTATATTCTTTCTTATGCCGTTCTTTAAATTAACCATGCATTCATACACAAGTGGATTTCTGAAGAAGATGCTACTAAAGTGTAAAAGTCAAGCATTAGGGTTTTAGTAAAATGATTCCTAGAAAAGCTATTAAAAATTAGGAGCTGTCAGTCACCATAATGGTATAAACTTTTATCTGAATAATTTAAAATTGAGCAAAATCATGTCGTATGTACAGCAAACGAGGGCCACATTATTATTATTCTTTATTATTATTTAATGACCGTTGGAGGGCTTTAGAGGGTGGTTAGGCTGCTTCGGTAGGGTTGTCAGAGCTGTGTCAGCACCTTTGAGATGCTCAACAGAGCGGTGTGGAGAAACGCCCCAGAGCTCTGAATCCAAGATGGCACCCACAGCTTGATGCCGCCGCCTCTGCTAAGCTCTGGCTCCATCCTCTTAGAAAAGTAGAAAGCCAGTCCTTTTGCGTCTGCACCTGTTTTATGCCTGCTTACTATATCTTAGCTCTCAGGGGCAGGGGCGTAGCTATAGGGGGTGCAGAGGTAGCAGTCCTACCAGGCCCTGCAACCTGAGGGGACCCAAAAGTCCTTCTGGCACATAAGGAGACAACAGCATTGTAAGTGGCATATGGTAGCTGGGGGCCCATTTCACCTTTTGCACTAGGGCCCAAAGGCTTCAAGTTACGCCTCTGCTCGGGGGCCACATTAAAGGACATGGAGGGCTAGATTTTACCCTTGGGCCTTGAGTTTGGCACCTGTGATGTAGAGGATGCAAAGTATGGCTTATTAAATGTAATTTATTTTTACTATGTACGTGTATGTTTGCATTAATCTATGTATACATTACATTGCATCTTCATTTCCTGTACTTGTGGAGCTTTCATTAGAAATATCCTGTTGCTACTAGTTTTATTTAGGAACCCTGTTGACCAACTAGATACCTTTACAAAAATAACTTATTGTTGTTCTCCAAATGGCTATACCCCATTTACTCTGTGCATGAATATTTATTTTTATCATAGAATGTTTACAGGATCTAAATCATTTTTAAGCTATAGAGCAATCACAAGGAAGCATTTTTTAATCATAAGTAACCTTCAGGTTACAATTAATTTTATATCATATAAATCTCTTAAAGCTGGGTACTGTGACAAGGACACAGCAGCACTTAAGTGTATTGCTGCCTCTTTCGTAGTCTAGGGTTGCAGGTAAATATATCCGCTCTAATCCATGTGTCCAGTGGAAATATAGTCAAAATTCCAGTGCCATGAAAAAATCCATAAAACTCCTAATTTTTTGCCAAAATATTCAATAAAATCCAGATGCACAAGAACAGCTCAAAAGCCCTAAAGTATAGCTGACGCATTTTAGACATACAAATCATCCTTGTTCATAGTCCTTGCCTAGTACAAGGGATGCTTTATACTTCTGAAATGCGTCAGCCAGGTTTTAGGCTCTTCAGTTAATTTTGTACATCTGAATTTTAATGAAAAAATTAGGAGTTTTATGGATTTTTTTCATGATGCTGGATTTTTCACTATTTCCTATTGGGCACATGGACTAGAGCAGTTTTCTGGGCAGCTTGAATATAATTTGTTATCCCTATACAGTGATATTGCATTCTCTATTTTTGTAGGTAAATGCCATTGCTTCCCACAACTTTGCTCTATACTTTTATACCCACACAGCCAGCTAGTTTCGCTCTGCTCTACACTGATGAGGGACAAAAATCCTGAAACAGCGTTGTCTGCAGATGAGAGATACTGGCTTGGCTAAAATCCTTTTTGCTTTTTTAAGACCTAGTAGGTCAAAAGCAAATTGAGGATTTGTTACATCCAACAGAGGGCGCTGTGGGCTTCTCAGCCCTTTTCCCATAATGCCTTGTGCTATACTTCTATAGTGAGATACTATATTACATTGTCACAGTATGTTGATGATTAGTGTTCTGATTTGGATAGGGCCGGCTTGGCTGCATCTCAATTGTGCCAGTTGTCATGGGAAAATTGTACAACCAATCACCAGCCTTTTTTCATACAGGAAAAAGGAAGTGTTTAATTTGCTGGCAAAAGTAGGGTCCAGCCAAACTGGCCCTACCTGAATCTGAAGCGCAACACTGCCAGTGATACATGTTGCCTAGAGGTTATTGCAATGCCAGATGGATAATTATTTTTACATTGTTTAAATACTGGAAACCTTTTTGTATTGTACAGTGCTCTAAACTGGGAGGTTGTAAGTTATGAGAAGACAACATGGAGGCACAGTCTCACAACACTACCATGAGTGAAAAGAAAAAAGTAGAGAACTCCATTGTGAAAACTCACACTAGGACAGATGTCAGTGAGAAGGCAGTTGCTTCTAGTACAACCTCCAATGGTAAGTGGAAAGCAGAAAACCTAGTTATACATCTGTATATGTGTACACTATGTCTAAGTATGTATCTGTTGTGATGTAGGTGTCGCTAATATAGCTGCTCGGTCCTACATGTGTAACGATAGAAACCCCATTTACTTATATGATTATAATTTTCAGGACAATTTCCTGCTGTTGACCAATGTTATAGAGTAACTGCAACTGTCATTACTTTACTTCTGTTTAATATACAACTGTTTACATTTATTAGTAGTTGTAGAATAAGACCAGACATGAAGACGCAGAAATGTATTTTGTAAATGCCATCCTAATGGAGCAGAATTTGTCTGTATGGAAAAACAAGCATGTTGTAGATCTTCAAGTCCACTGTATGCTTATTCTGACCTAGGTATTTACAGTAGATTTCACCTATTCAGCATACAGGGGTGAAAGCCACCATGAAGCACCATGGGGTAGTTGGACACTTACTAGAAGCAACAGCATGGCAGACACTATATAGAAATAATAAGAAGTGTTGCTGTAAATCCAGCACTGGGTAAGGTAGCATAGCACTTACTAGAAGCAGCAGCATAGAGGAAGTTATATAAATGAAATAAACCGTATTGTTGTTGATTGCTTATTACTGTTAGTAGAACACTTAGGCAGGGTTCACACGGCTTATTCATGGCGTAATTGTGGGGCGCATTTCACCCGCAATTACGCCGTGGGCTCCGGAATGGGGGCAGGGTGGGGGGCGCCGACAGACACCGGCCCCATGAACATTCATTGTTCACGGCACGTATACGCCGTGAATAATTGACTTGTCACTTCACTCACCGCGCGGCGTATTGTCCGAGCGGGGAGAGGAGACGTAATCCATAGTTCTTTATGAGAACTATGGATTACCGTAATGACTGGGACGTATCTCGCCCTGTATTTCACGCAGTACGGCGCGAAATACAGGGCGAAATACGTCCTATTTTAAGCCGTGTGAACATAGCCTTAGAAAAGAAAAGGGAAACAACAGTATCCAGTGGAGAAAATACCCCAAAGTACATTTCACCAGGAAAAAAGGTATTTAACTAATATATAACTTTTAATTAAATTATTTAAAATAATATACTCATTTGACTCACCAACCAGCCATGGGAATCCATAGATCATATGGTCACACGATCTATTAACCCTTTCTTCCAGCATGGGTATATAAAAAACAGTTTGTTGATTTTTCTTAGTAGATGTGCTTTCTTTTGGAGGATTGTGTGACCACCGGATCTATGGATTCCCATGGCTGGTTGGTGAGTCAAATAAGTATATTATTTTAAATAGTTTAATTAAAAGTTACATTTTAGTCAAATACCTTTTTCCTAGTAGAACACTTACTAGAAGCAGCAGTGTAGAGGACGTTATATAAATGTAATAAGCGGTATGGCTGTAAATCCAGCACTGGGTAAGATGGTAGTAGAATACTTACTTAATGGGGTTGTCCAAGCTCTATAAAAAAAAAATATCATTATGCTCCAGTGGCCCCATTAAAACAAACCAAAAAAAAAAAATTGTCTACCTCCAGTGCCTTGTTCCAGTGCTAGCTCTCCGCTGTCTTCCTTTTACATTCTATCACTTCAGAACACACCCGTCACTGCTGCAGCTAGGGTTCGGAAGTGAGCAGCTCTGAATGGTGTTATAAGTAAACACTCATTACCGCTGCAGCCAGTCAGCTGGTGCAGTGGTCACGTGTCCTTTTGGAAGTGACAGAAGGTGAAGAAAAGACCAGGGGGATCCAGTGCTGGAACAGGAGGTAGGTGAGTATACGTTTTTTTTTGTTTTAATGCGGACCCTGGAGCATAATATTATTTTTTTAGGACATGGACAACCCACCTAGTGCAGCAGCAACAGCATGGGGAATGTTATATAAATGTAATAAACAGTGTTGCTGTAAATCCAGCACTGGGGGAGGTAGTAGGACACCTACTGTAAGCAGCAATGTAGCCCATTCTAAAATGTTCTAAACTGTTTTACTCTTAATCTAGGACCAGGTAAGGTAACAGAACATATACTAGAGGCAGCAGCAGCATGGAGGACATTATATGAATTCAATAAGCAGTGTTGCTGTAAAACTAGCTCTGGGGTAAGGTAGCATTTTATCCTTACTGTGAGCTATGGAGCTGGCAGTGAAATGATGTTCTTGAGGGTCTCAGATTGTATGCTGGGTGCTTGGATATCTCGACTCAAGCTTGTGTCTGTCACAACTAAGGAAGGCTTTCTGCCCACTTCACAGCTCTCCTGCTGAAATTACTAATGTAGAATAATATGCCAGTGGGTGACAATCAGCAGGCCACATACACATGAGTTGGATGGGCCTGGTTTTATATATATATTTCATCAATGTATAGTTACGAATTATTAAAGAGAATCAGATACCTTTAGCATAGTTACCGCTGTGGAGGTGGTTACAAGTGTCTTTTTTCTTGTCTTTAAAGCAATAATCTGACGGAATAAAACATGTTCCCCTTATAGAGAATATAATGTCTTTTTTACAGAATAGAAAGCAAGTACTGAGTATAGAAATGATTATAGTTTATTGGAAGAATTAGAAAAAGAATATATTTAACACCTCTCTATAACCCAAACAATTACAGAGTTTATGGTGGAACTCAGGAATTCTCTGAATGTTCTTTAAGCGTTCTATAGAAAGGTTGGAGAGAACAGCATATGACATACCTGTGCATATTACCTTACTTGAACAGCACCTTGACTGTTCAACCATGTAAAGAAAGAAAGCTGACTTTCATTTTAGGTCATTTCCTAGAGAACCAGGTGTGCCTCATTGTCTGCATTTGAACCTAACTTTGTATGATTGTAACATGATATTTTTTATTTTCATACATCACTGCCTTTCTTTGGGGTTTCTGAGACTGATGTCAATCCTTGAGATAGACCACCAATTTCAGATCTTTGGGGTCCAACTCAAGTCAATGAAGCAGAGCTCTAATAGCAGACACAGTCACTGATGTCTGTCGGTGGTATCAGTCGGGATACCATGAAAAAAAGGTACCCCAACATGTACTGTGACAGCGCTGTGGTGGACCTGTGTTGGAGCGTAGAGCGACCATAGACTCTTTTGGACTGCATTTGCTCTATTTCCTGGCAGTATACACTTTGTGCCAGATGCAACAGCTTGGTAGACCTTGGTCTTATAACCCACACAAATAGCATGGGAAACAGAGCAAATGTAGTCCAAAAGAGACTATATTAGCTCTAATCTTCTTAATTGGTCTGCCATGACTCCTTCACATTATCTGTTGGACTACCTTTTTTCATGATGGATACCATGAATGGACAGCAGAATATTTGAACACTCTCACTTTGTAGGTTGCAGGCTGTCCTGAAGAAATAGATTCTAGGTTACGTTTTAAAGGTATCAAAAGTGTAAAAGAGTGATGTGTAGGGGTGGTAAGTTCCAGAGTATGGGGGATGCACAGGAGAACTTTTGGAGGTGGTTGTGTGACGAGCAGACAAGAGGAGAGAAGAGAAGGAGGTCTTGTGAGGATTGACGACTACAGGATGGCAGGTATTGGAAAAATAAGGCATGTGTATGGGGGAACAGGGCATGGAGAATCTCGAATGTCATGGTTAGTACCAGTTGGTAGTCAGTTGACAGATGGGAGAATGGTAACGTGGTGTTTGCCTGAGTACTTCGATTTTTCCAATCACTAAAAGGTAGAGGTGCTGGAAGTCAAACACCCCTCAGATTTTTTATTGATGGACTATTTTAAGGTTAAGGCATTAATATTAAAGTCCCCGAAAATCATTTTAAAAGCACATTAATTGTAAAGATTTGATTTCTGAAAGCATAACTAAGTTCTAGGATATTTTTGAGCAACTAGTTAAAGGAGTTTACTCACTGCAATGATTAGCTTTTAACGTGTAGGGACAGGTTCTAGATGTTTTCTAAATACATTGCTATGTGGATCTTTCTTTGGTCAGGAGATAAAAAGATTTTAAAGTGCTGCGAAATATGTTGGCGCTATATAAATAAAAATTATTACTATTTTATCTCCTCTTAGAGTAAACAGTTTTCTCTGGTTATGACTATCTCTCCCCACCTTCCTCTCCTCTGTCTCTTATCTTTCATTGTTCTAATCTGCCATCAGTCACTTTGTCCCTCCATGGCGAGTCACCTTCCTGCAGAGTCTTATCTTTAGCTACAGATTTTGAAAGGTTCTCGTTTAGCTAAGTAAACACTCTTTAGAGCTTTGCAGCCTGACATGAGTGCAAGAGATTTATAAAATGTAACAGAACTGATGTGTCAGTCACTGATATAGACCCACCCACAGACTGAACAGCATGTGTGATTCTAAAACTGGCTGTGGCTCTGTGAAACTGAATGGTAAGACAACCCCTGTTTAGCGTCTCAGAAATTTATTTTAGTGTTACTTCAGATAAACACTAATTTAGCGATGTGGGTCAATAGAAGATTTTTTTTACTGCATTTGTTACAAGAAAACAGAGTAACAAGTTTCAGTCTTTCTCCAGTCATTGGCTACAACATGTCATCCTTTCATGGTATCCCCTTGTGTATTGTGGCATACATGCTTTAATATCGCCAATCAGAGACATTTCTATTTCCTGCAAAATAACATTCCTCCACACTGCAATGTCCAACAAAACTTGCAGAGAGGCTGAATTCATATGTTCTGAACCAAATAAAACATTTGTTTCTAAAATGCATTTTTTGCGACCATTTTGCTGTCATAAAAATTCTCAACACAGTGCCTACAGAAACTTACAGGCCTGTACTATATCTAGTTCTTCCCCATTGTAGAAACAAATTGCAGAATTGTTTTTACACAATCCATTGCACAAATTTGCAAACCCTAAAGGCATATCTTCAAGCTAATATGTGCAGGAGGCCTTATTATTCTCATGGTTTTTCCAGATGGACAGTGTTAGGCTATGTCTACACAGCACAGGATTTGGGTAGTTTTTCAGCAGATCCAGTATTTTGAATCCGCTGAAAAACCGACTGTAGCCTGTGCTGTAGTCTACACAGGGAAACCAAAAATGAAAAACGTCCATGTTCTATATACCGCGGGAACGATGTTGGATTCCCACAGCCTTAATGTACTGGGCTGCCGGGAATCCGATATCTGACCTCCAATTTTTGTGCAAAAAAAGGCGGTGCGGCGCGGTCCAGCAAAGTGAAAATGCCGTCGGATTTTGGATGGCTTTTTCACTTTGCTGTGTGGATCTAGCCTTAGTGAATGGGAATGCCTTACTGTCTGTTCACATACTTAATGTAGCTTGCATTTTTCCTTAGATAACAAGATACAATGAGATTATGTACTAAAAGGCCAGGTTCACACAGCATATAGTGGTGCATACTGTGAATACTCCCAAAGGGAAAACAATGGGTAAAACCAACATGGAAAAAACGTAAGAATTTTAGTTGTTATTGAATTTAAAGGGGTTGTCTCACTACATTGATTCATCTTACCTCAGTCCTGTTTTCTTGGTTTCATTTTGAATTCAGAGGCGTATTTACTGGCTTGTACTAGGCTTTAGTAGAAGCCAGGTCTGTAGCTATGGCAACCAGTGCTGTAAGCCTATCATGAGAGATTAAACAGGTCTGTAGCTATAGTGACCTGAGGAGCTGATGTAGCCCATACAAGATGGGATATCTCAGAATAGGTAGGATACTGTTAATGGACATATATTGCAAAGTGACTTGTTTTTTCAAGATCTTTAACATAAAAAGCAATCCTTGTAGTGAGACAACCCCTTTAAAGGAGTGTGGCTGTCATAAACTTTGATAACATTTTGCTGAGATGTGCCTTTAAAGTGTGATCCCCACCTATCTCAGGAAGTGACCCACCAAACGGCTCCGCTCAAAATGTGCAGCCAGTCGCGCTTGTGCATGACTCTCCATTTTGTTCTATAGGAGTTCCAAGTACAGCCGGCCAGTATGTTCTCGAATAACAAAAGGATTGCCTATCTCATTGCCAGATTTTGAGTTCAGAAAGAATTTTTTTCCCTAAAATGAGAACAGTTGGCCTTGGTTTTCTTCTGAATCAACACAGCAGGATTATAGGCTGAACAGGAAGGTCTTTTTTATACTTACACACTGCTACAATGAACATTTTTTGGGCTTTTTTCTAAATTCTGTAACGAAAAAGTACTTGTTGGAACCATATGTGTATTTTTTTTGTCTTTTGCTTTCTTTTTTTCACATTAGTGCAGTTGTGGTGCACTTTAGAACCAGCACCACATTATTACCCAATGGCCCTAAATTTGCATTACTGGGCTGTATATACAGTAAATTGATAAAGAGGGTTTCCACCTACATTTAAACTTACAGAATTATGGCTTTAAAAGAGAAACACATGGCTAAAGTCTTCTATCTTGCCCCTTTGACTTAATGCATGATATGAAGAGAGAAATTGGGGAGGATTTCTTTAGTGCCATCTGTTGACCTGATCAACCTTTCTGCATGGGTTTAGTGTGTACCAGCTATAATCAATTATGGAAAAGTTCTATTAGAGATATTCTTTAAGGGTTAACAGATTTTCTTTTACCTATGCATTGCTGTTATTTTCCTCTCCATTGACTGTAGTGATAAGGGAGAGCAGCGTAAATGTAAAATGAAATATGTAAGCCTACATATTTTGCAGCTCCTGCTACTACCTTTCTGCGATTTACTTCACTGTTCAAATTGAAGACCTGACTTCATTGTCTCCAATATTCTTTATATTTTCATTTATTTAATTTTTTTTAGGTTTTTACCATCACAGTTTACTAAAAAATAATTCCGTTTTACGTGGCATAATGTAGTATTTAAGAAAAACGCTCCTGAAGGTCCCAGATTTATCATTTTCAAACTTTTAATTAAATACAGATTCCATAATAAAAGTAGATGGACAACTCGTTTTGCAAACATGCTAATGAAATTATTTTTAATGAGCTACAGGCCATTATGAACAGGAGCGGGAATACATTCAGTTAATGCGGTTGCAAGGTAATCTTAGGGACAGTCTTATAAATTGCTGTATATTGTAGCGTTTGATCAAAGGATAAGATAAGGATCATATTTTGTGTTTCCTCTCTCTTTATTTGCATTTTTGGCTTAAAGGGAATGTGTCAGCTGCTTTATGCATGTCCAGTGCCATGAGCTCCATTATTGCAGTGAACGTACTGGCAAGGGTGCTTTCTGCCTGTCTGGCTCAGCCTGACTAACATGCCTCTCCCTATTTTCGTCTATGGAGAGAGACTAGTCAGTTAAGTGGCATTGACTCAACTTTAAAAGCCTTAATACATTGTGAAATATGATTCCTTATTATCATCCAAAATGAACAAAATCAAATAAAATGGTAAATATTTTATGTCCAGAATTAAAAGGAGTAGTCTCATTTATTTTTATTATTTGATGCTGCTGCATAGAAAACAAAAATACATGTTTTGTTCTCTGCATTCACCATTGTTCCAGTGCTGACGCTGTAAGCGGTATCCCCCAGTTTACTTCTTGTTCCTGTGAATGAGGCATCAGCATTGGCCAATCAGAGGTATTAGTGCCATTTGCCTGACGTCATCACCTCCTGACTGTTTATGCAAATAGAAAATGCATGTGACCACTAAAGCCACTGATTGGCTGCAATGGTCACCCACTGTTTGCAGGAACGGGACATAAGAGACACCAGTGAATGTATATATACAGCTTTAAATAGAAAAGTAAAAATAATTGGACCACCACCTTTAAGGGGTTGTCCAGCAAACCGAAATATTTGAGAAAAAAATCTCAAATGTCTTTCCTATACATTTACATTCTACATTCATACACATGGAATGTTTTCTCTGCTAATCTATGTTTTTCTAGTAGCCTTCCTTCTACGCAGCCTAGCAGCAGTATTTCCTGTTTAAAAACTGTTTCTTCTTGTCCTGTAAGACTACAAGTCCTAGGGTCCTTTGTTGAGCTTTGTTAGTCTTTCTCCCTCCTAAATATAGTCTTAATGCATGTCCTCTATTTCTTTCCTTATTTTTAAAGACTTGGGAGACAGGACCAAAGGCTTTAAAGGGGTTTTGCCACGATCTCATTTCATACCTCGTGCATCCAGCTCTTCAGCTCTGTGTGCTCAGAAGGGGGCGTGTGTGATTTATTTGAATTGCATATCATGTGATCCAGCAGGATGACATCACCAGGCCTTTCCTCTCTCTAGTCAAAGAAAGCTCTGTTTATGTATAGAGTGAGAGTAGCTACATTGTAGCTCAGAGGTAAAGTTTTTACCTCCAGACACAAGAGTCCTAGGTTCAAATCCCTGCAGGAACCAAACCTGTGGATTTTTTTCTCTTTATCAATGCACATACTTCATTGAGGTTTCTTTTTTTAATTTATTTGCACTGTTTGACTAGTTACTAAGGAGAACAGCGGACCAGAGTAGAGTGACAGCACCTAGGGTTTGAACACTCAGTAGCTGCCTGAGAGGAGAGGTAATGTATGAACATGTGCGACCTGGACTGAGGAGCTCTCAGCCCTGGTCGTATCCTCTGGAGACGAGCTGTAAACAATGGATAACTAAAGGAGCAACTAAAACAAAAACGGTCCAGAATTTTTAATAATGATAAACGGTGAAAATGTTTATTATTCAATTTGCAAGCTTCACACGTCAATTTTACTTCGTGGCAAAACCCCTTTAATGGCTGCCCTGAAAAAGTCAATCTCCTATAATTTCCCAATCTCCCGGGCTCGACAAAGATGCAACACACAGAACTACTGAGCTTCCTTTTATCAAACAGCTAATGTAGAACTGCAGGAAGGAAGCCCACGGAAAATGTAATGAAAGTACATCCAGTAGATTACAAATGGGTCTATCATTAGGACAAATAATTTTCAGAAGATATTTTTTTTCACTAGACAACCCCTTTGTTAAAGAGAACCTGTCACATAGGTTATGCCCCCCTTACTGAGGACAGCACAAGCTTATGTCAGACCTGCTGTTTCAAGCGCTGTGTCCCTTATTCTGTAAGATGCTGGAGTTTTTGAGTATTTAGTGCTCACATCTGCAGTTTTCAGCCAGAAAAGAGTCAAACAAAGAGTCACCCGCCTCAACTGATAAACCTATTACTTTGAATAGGTAGAAACACGTGAATAACTGCCAGGTGGGTGGGGCTAGCCTTTGGTGGGCGGGGATAACTCCTGCTCATGAATAAGATTTGAGCATTAAATGCTTTGAAACTATAGCATCTTACAGAATAAGGGACACAGCGCTGGAAACAGCATGTCTGACATTAGCTTGTGCTGTCCTCAGCAAGGGAGGCATAATCTATGTGACAGGTTCTCTTTAAGTTTATGAATATGTTTGCTAAATTACAGTTTTTCAAACCTTTGTCTCTAAAAAGATTTTGCAGTAATGCTCAAATGTCCTGTATTCCTTCAGTTACCCTTTCACATCAACAGAGACTTGTATTGCCCTGTATAACAGAATATTATAGCATGTTGTGCTTTTTTTCTGTTTTGGACTTCTGAGTGATGGCTCAAAACAGTAATAGTCAAAACATCCCACATACCCTTATCAGTTTCAGTCACGAATGCTGAGGTCTAATTGCAAGATTGACAGGAGAGTCATAATGTAGCCGCACAAATATTACGTTGTTATAATAATACAGACAAATGTATAGGTAATACTTATAAACAATAAAAAATAAATTTTTACATCTTGTTCTTGAGAGCATGAGATTGATGTAATTATTGTCTATTAGTGCTGATATATTTGGTAAAACTATTGCATGCTGTAACCAGTGCATTGTCATTCTTGTAATGAATTTATCGTGTCTATTTTGTGTGGTGCTGGATATTGCCACGACGTCTTCCGCAGGCCTAGCTGACTGATACCATTTTTTTTTTAAGACATAGAAAAGTTAAGTTCGAGTCCAATTATTAAATCTTTGGAGACCATTCCCACATGGTTGTGTAAATGGTAGCTTCATCCTGCGTTCTTTCATCTCTTTCCCTGCTCTCCTGGCTTGACAGTTGAAAAGCTCTGACTGTGCCACACAATGGTTTGATTGGTTTCTCTGGGGGAGGCTTTTCCCTGCCTCATCATTCGCCAGGCAGGTGGACCAGAAAGTCTCTTGATTCTTTTGTTGCTTCTCAAAGTCCGGGGGTCTTTGACTGAATAAATCCGCCGTCATGGGATAATTTGCTAAAAGGAGACTGAAAGATTTGAGAGAAAAGCCTCACTACTTGGGTGCTGAATTAATGAAATAACTTGGGCCCCGGAGTTTGCAATTGAAAAATCACCAGGAATGCAAGGAGGGGCGGAGACCGACTTCAGAATGCAAGTCTTTTATTCCCCGTAATAAGCTATAAAGGCTTTCTGTGATGTAGCTAAGTAAGTTGGCTTGTCTGGCCTCTGGTTATTTGCATTTTAACACTGTAGGAAGGGAAGCCCTTTGCGAGCATAAAAGCCGCTTGCATGCAGCGTCTACTTACTCATTAGATTATTGCAAGTGGATAGAAAGAATCACACATGACAGAACTTAAGGCTGAGTTAACCCTGGATGAAAAGTAATTTACAGATAGTCTGTCCTTAGCCATATTTGTAGCCCCGATAAGGTTTCATTTCAGAATGGATAGGCGACATTTCCCCTTATGGACCCATTCTGCGACACCTGTGAGAACAGCTCTCAGATCCTAATTGAAATTGGTTTCAAAAGGGATTTTCACTTTCCTCTGTCTGATAAAAATATTGAATGGGATCCAAGCTGCCACAGAGAGTCTTAGACCTTGGCGTGTGGAGCAGGAAGCCGGGATCATCTTTCAAAACAGTGTCGATGACATGTCAGTGTGGTTATAGGTCTTATTAATGAACTCATTGATCATTTGATGAGGGCGATAATACACAAGATCCTTTTGCTATTTAGAAATGACATCTCGGCAAACAGTTTAAGAGAGAATGCAAGCGACAATTAGGAAAGCACAAATGAGAAGAGACGTGCAGTGAGGGGGGAAAAAGACCCTTATAAAACCGTAAAGTGATTTAAAGATAATGATGAAAGTAATAATTATTATTATAATCATCATCATATAATTAGCTAACAAACTCTCTCTTGTTGTCTCCCAGTTCCGGAATGTGGCTTTTTTTTCAGGTAGAGATAGGTTTTCATAGGGGAAATGTTACGGGCTTCTCCTATTTCACTTTGAATTGTCTCTTAGGTGTTTCGCCATTCTCTATGCTAGCGTGGGTCAATTCATCCCCTATTCAGTGCTTGAAAGAAGATCTGTGATCAAAGACTTAAGTGATGTCACTGATCTCTGGTGATTGATTGGGAACAGAAGTTTTGCAGCATTTTGCATGTCTTCTTTCTTATCACATTAAATCCATTAGTATTTCATTTTAAGGCTCTTCCAAAATGACATTTAGGCTTTGTTTTTGAGTTAGATTATCTTTAAATGTAAAAATCAAATAATAAGGCTTAAGGTGATTTAACAAATTAATTTTTTTATATTTAAAGTTTTATTTATTACCTTACATATTTTTGTATTATGCAGTTATTTTCTGACTCATACCCTGTTTCCCCGACAATAAGACAGCATCTTATATTAATTTTTGCTCTATGTCTTATTTTCAGGGGATGTCTTATTTTTCCAAAAATAAATTATAGCATGCCATGCAGTGTGTGTGTATATATATATATATATATATATATATATATATATATATATATATATATATATATATATATATATAATATATATATATATATATATAGACATTTTATGGCAGCTGCAGTGACTTATCTCAAAGGATGGCAAATGTGACATGCTGGGACTTGTAGAACTAGAAGTTCCAGCATGCCCCATCAGCCATCCTGTGAGATGTGTGTGTGTCGGTGTCCTTGCTCTGTTCTCCCCCCCTCTTCCCTCTATTACTTACATGTACTTTCTGTCTCCTGCCCTGGGATGTTCGGGACCTGTGGTGACATCAGTCACATGACCTCCCTGCACAGGTCCTTCAACACTCAGGTGCTACAACAATATGTCCCAGGGCCATTTCTCGGGGTGAGCCGGGCTTGGGAACACACGCCCTCCCTCACGCCCATTCTCTCTGCCCACCCTTAGGGACGCCCCTGTGTATGGGGAGCTGCAGCAATGATTTCAGTTATGTCTTATTTTCGGGGGGATGCCTTATATTAGGGAATTTAACAAAATCTCTGCTATGTCTTACTTTCGGGGAAACACGGTAGGTACAGTATACTGTTGATAAAGGTGTATTCCTTTCTACCATGCTTAATCCATTGTTTATTTCTGGGCAAAGGCTGTCCTTGCTATACTTTGGGATATTCCCCAACATATAGCTTTGATTTATAGCTAGGACAGATGCCACTTACTGTTATGTTAAAAACCAGTTTTTTTTTTTATTGTATCCAGCTCTATGGAAAAGCACACCTCTCTACTCAATTTCATATAACAAGCTTTGATATATACCACTGAAATAGAGGCCAGAATTATACTCTTTTGGACTTGGAGGGTACTCGGATCTATGGATACATTTATTGTATAACACAGATATTTTCCCACCATATATTGTTAATGTAATGGCCTCGGCCTACCGCCGAGCACCATACACACTTTCCCCACACTAGGGTCAGACTTCTCACCAAGTCTCTGTGGGGACAAGAGCCTCTCTTTCTCCAGCTCCTCTGCTCACCGCCAGCTAGCAGACCACGCCCCCCCGAACACCTGGAGTGGGAGGCCTTTAATCGGTCTCCAGAGACCTACCCAATACCTGGGCTGGACCATAGGGACCTGGAACGTGAGAACAACCACCCACCCATCTGCAGTTGTTCCGGGAAGGCCAGCCCTTAATGGCTGAACCTTAGCCGTGCTAGGTATAACGGTCAGCAACCTAATGCTGCTGACCGACAATACCTGGCTTCCCCCACCGAGACCAGGCTCTCGGTGGCACGTACGCCACCTAGTGGCAGAACCATGTGACAACCTAAGGTCGCTCCGTGACAATATATTCTGTATATATTCAGTATATATATGTATATATATATATATATATATATATTTATATATATATATATATATATATAGATCCAAAAAATCGCAGCACTCCAATATGCAGTGAAAAAATGAAAAAGCTAAGTCTTTATTCCAACATGTCCCACAGAGCCATGTTGGAATAAAGACTTAGCTTTTTCATTTTTTTCACTGCATATTGGAGTGCTGCGATTTTTTTGGATCTATTTGTGTGGACTTGTGACTCGAGTCGTACATCGCTGGCACCCGTTGATTCTGGTATGTATAATTTTGAGTGCTGCTGAATTTTCTTTATATATATTAATTTTATATATATATATATTATATATATATATATATATATATTAATATATATATATTATATATACATATATATTACACACTTACACGGGTGAAGTTCAGTCTGATTTCATATCTGAATGTGAGATAACATGCATATGTGTGTTTTTATACAGTGTACATAAACTTCTAATTTCAACTGTTATGTATGTATATAATTATATATGATATATATATTATATATTTTATTATATATATATATTATATTATATAATATATATATATATATATATATATATATATATATATATATATGTATATATAGTGTAGAGACACAACTCTCGTAAGCGCTTAGAAGGATCTCCGTCCGAACCTTTCACAACGCAGCCTAAGTTGGGGAAGAAAAAATTTATACATCAACCAATTGTGCAAGTTCTCCCACTTAAAAGATGAGAGAGTCCAGTAATTGACATCATAGGTAGACCTCAAATATGAGAGACAAAATGAGAAAACAAATCCAGAAAATCACATTGTCTGATTTGGAAAGAATTTATTTGCAAATTATGGTGGAAAATAAGTATTTGGTCACCTACAAACAAGCAAGATTTCTGGCTCTCACAGACCTGTAACTTCTTCTTTAAGAGGCTCCTCTGTCCTCCACTCATTACCTATAGTAATGGCACCTGTTTGAACTTGTTATCAGTATAAAAGACACCTGTCCACAAGCTCAAACAGTCACACTCCAAACTCCACTATGGTGAAGACCAAAGAGTTGTCGAAGGACACCAGAAACAAAATTGTAGCCCTGCACCAGGCTGGGAAGACTGAATCTGCAATAGGCAAGCAGCTTGGTGTGAAGAAATCAACTGTGGGAGCAATAATTAGAAAATGGAAGACATACAAGACCACTGATAATCTCCCTCGATTGGGGAATCCACGCAAGATCTCACCCCGTGGGGTCAGAATGATCACAAGAACGGTGAGCAAAAATCCCAGAACCACAAGGGGGACCTAGTGAATGACCTGCAGAAAATGTTTGACCTCTGTCATTGCCAATAAAGGATATATAACAATGTATTGAGATGAACTTTTATTATTGACCAAATACTTATTTTCCACTATAATTTGCAAATAAATTCTTTCCAAATCAGACAATGTGATTTTCTGGATTTGTTTTCTCTTTTTGTCTCTCATAGTTGAGGTCTACCTCTAATGTCATGTACAGGCCTCTCTCATCTTTTTAAGGGGGAGAACTTGCACAATTGGTGGCTGACAAAATACTTTTTCCCCCCATATATATACAGTATCTTACAAAAGTACGTAACTTTGGGAGAAGCATTTTTTGAAATTTTTTCTTTCCGTTGGGCAACCGTTCTAAGAAATCTCATTCACATGCTATAGTGATGTGGATTTTAAATCTGCAGCATGTCATGTCACGTATGTATTATGTTGCAGATTTGTTGTGGATATTTCCCATTGAATTCAATGTGAAGTGAAGACATTATCAATAACCGAACCTTGTTTTGTGACTGCTGCAACCAATCATAGAGCTGCATTAGAATGTAAAGTCCCCATTGAAGGCCACCTGTTTAGAGTAGACGGTTTCTGGAGATTTATTGCCATGGGTGCACTTGGGGAGGAAAATATAGTGTTGATGTTTTTTTTGTTTCATGGTCTTTCTCAGCTGTAAACAGTTTAATGCAGATTTGCTGTAGATTTCCCTGCAGCGAACTGTGGAATTCTGCTGTCTGAACATACCCTAAAGTCACGGCTACACGGCAGTGACAAAATAGCGTTCAGATGGTGACAAAGAATCTTTCCAGTATTTTATCATCTTTTCAGTGGTTTTGGGGTGATGGTTCTGTTTTTGCCTGTCCTTCTTAACCATTAACTAGCACACCTTCCGCACGAATAACGGGTGGAAGTTTGTCCATGTTCTGAGTTTTTCGGAACGACGGCGGTTACAAAATTCGTGCAGCTGAAAATCCGTTCAGTTTAGGCTTCTGGGTGGATCTTCTATGAAAGTCCATGGGGGTGGTTGCTTGGCGGTTTTCAGATGGTTTGCGGATTTGGCAAATAAACCATGCCGTGTGGACGTACCCTACCTATGAAGCCATGGCTGCTGTCTAAAGAAACACATTGACATTTTTGTGGGTTTTATCGGTCACTTACTAGTTAAAATAGAGAAATCTTGAAACAAAACGTCTGTGTGTAGCCCTAGCTCAATACCCTCTGCACTTAACAATACACTGAAAAATAACAGATGCAAAGTCAAATGTAAAAAAGGATTTTAATATAATATTGGAAAATAATGAATAAATTACTCTTGTCTTCTATCGTCAAATATTCCATAAGATTTACATGCAATAATTAGCAATTGGAAACCATATTTTATAAAGCGAACCAAGAACACACAGACACATAGCAGAAATAACAGCCAGGAGGCGGGAGTGATTTTCTTATGCTTACCATGAATTCAGCATATAAATTGAATCAGATACACCTTAGAATAGTTGAAGTGATTGCATCTTGAATGGAAAATGAGAACATCTGCAGAATTCCAGTTCGATGGAACAGGAGCTGTAGAAGGAAAAGTTTGATGCAAACCAGAGCAGAACTATTAATCATGAGCAGAGTTACTTCCTAAGGGCTGCCACTGACTGTCAAAGGAGATTGCCGCAGGCTTGTTTATTGCTGATTCCCTCTAGAGAAAACTTCAATTTGTGGGCTGGCCTCTGAACGGGATTGATAACTCTGTTTATGGACTGGGATGAGCATCTATAGATAAGAGATAATGCAAATTAGTCTACCCTTGTGATAAGCCTGTAAAGTAATTATGGTTGGAGATTGATTGAGCGATTTTGGAGTGATACTTTTTGGGTGCTGCTTAACAGCAGCAAAAGGACAAAAAGTCACAATGTAGATCCAGTGGAAGTATTCACTTTCAATGTACTGTGTACAGGACATACAGTATATTTTTATACATAAAATTTACCATGCAAGCATAATGAAAAGCATTTAGACCTTAAGGGCGACATGTATGAACATTTAGGCTGACAAGCTTGTATGTATGACCTGCAGAAGAACAGGTTTATACATTCTGCATTCTGCAATGCAATTGAGATGTGGGCACCAAAGTTCATGCGTGTCACCATTATGGCGAAATGGATGAACATTGACGCTGACAGACCAGTTTTAAATCGCTTTAAGGTAGTATAGAATGCGCCATAATGTATGAACCTGTTCTTCTTCAGTTCATACATATAGGCGCAGTCTAGTGCCAATACGACAAGTCTATCTCAGGCACCACCTTTAACTTGGTCTGGGTTCTAACTGTCCTGCGCCTAGGTTTGGCATCAAAGAATCATAAATGTGTCTAATTCTACGAATGTGGTGCGACACCCCCAGAAGACCCTAATCTTTAAAAGCATTGAAAAGCATTAAAAAGTGTCGTACAGCAGCTTACCCGCCAGACTTTGGATTGCCCCTGTTCATACATCTATAAAGATCTACTACAGCTTTTTGACGCCAGACAACTGGTGCAGCCCCGTTCATAGATGTCGCCCTAAGTCTTTAATGTATTGATATTTCATTTTTATTTATAATTGCTCCCAAAAGTCACCAGAAACTTGTAGTATATAGGAAATAAGTTCCCGTATATTGCAACACATGTTATTGACCGATAGGTTCCATAGTGACCTAAAATAGAGATAGTGAGCTATACTCTTCTCTACTAAAAAAAAACCATCTAATACAAATATCTCTACTAAAAAAAAAAAACAGCCTTGGACTAATGGGAGGAGTGAATGGTTAAAATTGTTGTCTGGTTCTTTTTTTTTTAAAAGTATGTGTGTAAACATAAATTATATTACACTTACCGGCCACTTTATTAGGACATTCCAACGCTCGTTAACACTTAATTTCAAACCAATCACAGGGCGGCAATCAGTGCATTTAGGCTGAACAGGTCAAAAAATCCCCTGCAGTTAAAACCCGGGCATCTATGGGGAAGAAAGGTGTTTTGATCCCTTTTGAACGGGCATGGTTTTTGGTCCCAAAGGGGCTGGCTGAGATTTCAGAAACTCTTTTCCCCTGGATTTTCACCCCAACCTTTAGGTTTACAGAATGGCCAAAAAGAAAAAACACCAGTGAGGGGGAGTCCTGTGGGGGGAATGCCTTTTTTTGATCCAGAGGGAAAGGAGAATGGGGGACTGGTTCGAGCTGATAGAAACAACAGTGACTAAATACCACCCTTACAACCAAGGGGAGGGAGAAATATCTCTGAACCACTACCAACTTGGGAGTGGGCACAGCAGCGAAACCACACCGGGGGCCCCTCCCTTTTAGCAAAAAAAACTGAGCCCAATTTCCCAACCCTCGAAAATTGGGCATAGAAATTGGAAAAACGTTGCCGGGGTGAGTCCGATTTTTTGTGCGACATTTGGTGGAGGGGGCGAATTTGGTCAACAACATGAAACATGGATCCATCCTCTTTTTATCAACGGTCAGGGTGGGGGGGGTTTATTTTTTGGGGGGAAAATTTTTTTTGGCACTCTTTCCCCCCTTGGGACCAAGAGATCGTTGCAATGCACAGCCACCTATATTTTGCTGACCTGGGGCCAACCCCTTTATGACCCAATGTACCCAACATCTGATGGGTACTTTCAGCAGGAAATGCCCAGTCATAAAGCTAATCATCTCAGATGGTTTTCTTTAACATGGAAACTTCCAGCACCTTGTTGAATCTATGCCACGAAGAATTGAGGCAGTTCTGAAGGCAAAAGGGGGGTCCAACCCGTTACTAGCATGGTGTACCTAATAAAGTGGCCGGTGAGTGTATATATATATATATATGTATATATATATATATATATATATTTATATTTATTAATGTGTTTTGTGTGTTTGTTGTGTTTTAAACATATGCTTTTGCTGTAATGTGTATTGATGATGTTCATCCCTCACTGCTGCATACACTATAGCAGAGCTGTCCAGCCAGCCTGCCGACTAGCGCACATGCTTGCTAGTCAGGAGGCCGGCGCTGCTATAGCATTATAGTAAAAGCATATATTTAAAACACACAAAACACGGACCAGACAACCCTTTTAGTATAGATGTAAAGTGTAAAAAACTAATTTATTCAGCACCTCCTAGCTAAGTACTATATATGGGTGCATGCTGCTTACTATAGTATAAAAGCAGAAAATAACATATATATATATTTTATATTTTATAGAACATTCTGGTGTTCTAGACTTCGTACAGAACCAAACTTTTTACTGTTCGTTCTATTAAAAGTTTGATTCTAAATCACGCTCAACACGCCATTTTAATACATTTTATCGCCATTCTGCACTTTTGACGGCCATCCAATCAGTGCAGAGCACATAGAAGTGTCAAAACTGTCATCCCTGTGGTGTAGGGCTCTCACTGGCTGCTAAAATCACATGACCATGTTATATATATTTCACTGTATTGCATTCAGATTGCCATTTCCAGCTCACTCTCTGTACTGTACAGACTGCTCTCTGTCTGCTTGCTTGATTGCATGGAGGCACAAGTTTTGTTTATTAGCGATTTTAGACAGGAAAAGCTGCTATTTAGATTAGTTAGGTAGTTAGGGGGGAGGGTGCAGCAAGCTTAGGGAATCAAGACATAGTAAGATAGCATTTTCTTCTCCACATACAGCAATAGTTAGGGAGTTTGGTATTGCTGGCTGTATCTTTCCCACACTCAGAAGCTGTTATTTAGAGACATTTGCAGGCTCGCATAACGCCTAACTCTCATATACATCATACTCATATAATCATACTCAGTGCCCAAAAGTTGAGTTTTTGCAGTATTGCGAGTGAAATAATTTTATAATATACCGTCTCCAAATATCCTGTGCAAAGAAATATATTTTAAATAGTGGTTGGTTGGTAAAAATTATACTGAGTGGAGAAAAGTTAATTTTTGCAGTTTTGGCGGTGAAATACCTTTCAAATATAGCCATTGAAAGGAATGAAGTATTTTAGCCTCTCAATTTTTTTCTGTCACTCTTAGAGCTAAACATTCTTCACTAAGTTGTTCCACGTATCTAGTTTACTGTTATGGATGGTAATTCCAGCTTCTCCTCACCTGTATCGGCATAAAAATGAACCAGAACATCTTCTCCCATAGACTTTAATGGTGTTCCAAGTTTGAGTTCGAATAGAACTTTGAACCGAACTCACAAAAGTTTGAGGTTCTAATCAAACTAGAACTTTTTACTGTTCACTCAACACTACCCATTATCAATCCCTTGTTTTAAAAAAGAGTTAAGAATCTTAGAAAAATGCTGACACATTTATGGGAAGTCATTGTATTTGGTGTGATCCCATGCTCTATCTAGAGTAAATGTGTTTATTCACTGGCTTATACAGTAGTAAGCATTAAATGGCACTTGAATAGTGTCACCTCATTGCAAAACAATGAAGTTTATCTTGGCACTTCTTAAATGAACAGTAACAATGACACAGGTTTTACAAAATGTCTTTAAGTCTTCCTTAAGTCTAAATAGAGCATCTTTATGTAACTTCTCAACTGGCCTATTCAAACTGTCATTGAGATGCAAAGATAGTCCTAAAACTTAAGTTGTGATTCCGCAATTAATGCTTTAAAGCAATATACATATAAATAGGTGGTTGATCTCCTCTCCCTTAGCTTCTTTCCTTCCTTCTCTGTATCCCAAACAAGGATTTGCAGATGGCCATTGATTATATTCTACCTGCTGGTAAATCTTGGAATAACTTTCAACTGTTTTCTTTTTAGGCCCCATTTACATAATGTTTTGTGGCTTTGTTGCCTGTATCTGTTGGGATACAGCGAAAAAGGTATCCCTATGGACAAGGTGACACAACTATAGTGGTCTACAGGATAGATGAAGTCTCCTTTGAAGTTTGTTTGCTTTATTTCACAATCATATATGCTTAATGTCCTGGAAATAAAAGTGTGGTAGGGGCTTAAACTGCATACATTAAACAGATTGAACATTGTCTAAAAGAGACTATATGTGCCCTGTAATTTCCTATGACTCTGCCGAGGTATATACAGGTATATTTACCTTTTTCGTGGAATCCCGATGAATACTAGCAATGGAGTCCCAAAACATGATGTGAAGGAGGTCTATGTTGTTACGTTTAGTTGCATCTTGCAGTAGTTGTTCAGATATGTTAGACCATATGCACAAATAGTGATCTGCCATGATATTACCATGAGTACAGTGCCTTTTTTTCTCTTTCTTGATCCTGGCATCTTAGAGTTCCTCCGCTAATACCAGGCCAATTAATCCCCGACCTGCCTTCCCTTTTTGCTCAAGCCCATTATCCTCGACTCCCCTTAACCTAGTGTCAGGGCTAAGCTGTGCTCAGACTGCAGACAGGCTGCAACAGCTGATGTGCGCTCCCTCCCTGATACTCTTGCTGCTGACAGCTCTGTTAGTGACTGGGGCCCAGCCACTCCTGACAGGGGGCGAGTGCACCAGCCAATGGGAGGACCCGGAGGCCGCTCCAATCAGCTGCAGGGGCGGTATCCAGGAATCCCATTTAAACTCCCTGAAAGCTGACTGCTGTGCCTGTGATATTCCTGGCTACCTTGTGGTTCTTGTTCTTTGTGTTGTTGTTTTGCTAACCAGTATACCTGACCTCGGCTTGTTCTCCTGACTCCGGCTTGTCTCCTGATTTTGTGCTTTGCTTCCGTTTGGCTTTTGACCTCGGCTTGTTTACGTTTATTCCTCTGTTCTGATTTGTGGCTTGGCGTTCCTATTTGATTTTGACCCGGACTGTCTGACTATTCTTGCGTCTGACGGCCCCAGCACTTTAGCAGCGCAGGGACTGTCGCCCAGTTGCCGTCTGCCGCATAGGGCAGCACGTCAAGTAGGCAGGGACAGTGGGCTGGGTTCCAGTTAGGGCACTGCACCTCCCTTGACGTGACACCTAGCCCCCATCTCTGAACCCCCAAGGAAAACCCAAACTCAAGTTTTGGATTTAATTAGCCATAGCAGACATTTTATTAACCAATATATAGCACAAAGCATTTATCTTTAAATAACAATAAATAAAGAACCAGTCCTAAGGGGAACCAGGTTCTTGGAGTTACAAAGATCTGCTGACATATTCAAAATAACCAATGAGCCAATCAACTTACCCCATCTGTTACTACTGTCTTGGAGGCGCCATTAGCCACAACTGATGACTAATCAAACCGGCTCCCAGGGACCCACATTGTAAGAGTCTACCCCACCTTCACCAGACAACCTCAAATTTAACCATGAAGTAGGGGACCATATCCATAATGAATTCCCATATCGCCAAGAATTTTTGCCAACTCCAAAGACCCCCAACTGCTAATGGCCACTGTGATATTCCCAGCACACAAACCACTCACACCCAACACACGCTGACCCAGTACACGAGGATGCTCCCAGCAACCCATCATACACCAAACACAAGTGAGAGTGGGTGGGGCTTTCGCTCCTCACTGTCCCTGTTCCGACTGCTCTCCTGCATACCGCTTTCTGACCTTATGTCACTGGTTCATGTAGGTCTCCCCCAGGGCACACATAGAATCCAGGCTCCTCTCTTTAAGCAAAGTTCCTAAAACAAAAATAGTAGAAAAAATGGATCAATTAAGGATGACAGTTTTCCTTATTTTTACTCCCTTTATAAATTAAGAAAAAAAAATTATGTTAACATAGAGGAAGAAGCAGTGGTGGCCAATGGGCAACCTAACCTGTGGTGGGGGTCTCAGATTCAGCAATTGATTCCATCACTTTCAGCCATACATGAATCTTTTTAACCTTAATTGATAGCTGATGTTTGCTGCATTTTTTTTATTTGCTTACTTTCCTAAGTATTGGATCACCATCGATAAGAACATATCCATACAATCTATTTTTCCACAACAAAGTTTCGTTTTTAAATAATGACTTCAATACTAAAATCTGCATGCTTTCCAGCTAAACCAACATGGAAAAGCATCCCATCACATATATGATGGGAGTCCACTTTGCAGCTCATAGGGTTTGAATTTTTCCATTAAAGATTTTGAAGTCCGAAAAAATCCCACGTGGTTTCCGTGCAGAATAAGTGATGTGTCCCTTACTTTTACCACAAATTTGTGTTTACATGTAGGGATTCTTTTTGCAAGCAAAAGGAGTCAATCTTGGATTTCCATAATGTGGTCTTCACCGTCTCTTTTCTGTTTAGGTTGTAATTGACTTCACACTCGGTGCAAATGATAATTTTATTACATTTATCCACAATTTTATTTATTTTGATTGGATGTTTTTGGTTGGAAAAAAATCCTTCTTGTTTGCTGTACTACTGCCCTTGTACCTTCCCCAACCTTCATGTTCAATCTTGTCCCATCCTCATCCCTTCATATTTAACCTTCTTCAACCATAGCCTTTTATGTTTAGCCTTGTACCTTCCTTGGGACTTCATGTTTAATTAACCATATACCATCCTCAATTCTTCATATCTAACCTTAACTTTTCATGTTTAACCTTGTAACTCTCATGTTTCAAAAGTACCATCCTCATCCTCAGCTGAAGGTGAGAATGCAAGTGCAATGTAAATTCTGCTGTAACAAAAGCAATATACCACCTTTTTAACGTCTACATAAATCAAACCTTTCACCTATGCCTTTTTCTAAAGTCAATGTCTGAGGATGCTTTTGTGCCGCACTTTATTGTGTCTTGCCATTTAAATGTAGATTCTTTTTTCCCCCCTTTTTCTCTGATATGCTGCGCATCTTCTGCAAAGAAATGTTAATCAGACTGTCTTTTGTAGCCGCGTGCTTGTGAGATAAAATATTTATTGCTGTTGTAAGACATAGTTTGTGTTCTGGTAATAGGTTGGTAGATGCTGTACATAAAAGATTGTCTACGTATTATTTTCATGTAGCAAGGAAGTGCTGTTTTTCTCAAAGGTTTGGGGGGAGGAAACTGTCTGCTCCTAAAAAGTAATCTAACCAGGTGGATGAAGTAAATTTTCCTAATAAATGAATATAAGGTAAGCAGTTTACAATTTTATAAATGCATTCAGAAATTTTGATACCTTTGAGATGATAAAAATAGTAAAAATATGATGGAGAAAAAATTAGAGCCACCAAAGGATTTTGATTTGTAAAATTTAAAGTTTGTATTTCTGGAAAAAGCAACAACTTATAGGCATTTCTGTCATGAAGATTCCCTATTGGGATCAAGAAAATGTGAACGCACACACCATTTGGAGGGCTATAATAAAGTTTAATTACTTTGTGTACTGGGTGAAACTACAACAGAGTGAAAATAATTCTTTAAAGGGGTTTTGCCATGAAGTAAAATTGACGTGGGAAGTTTGTAAATTAAATAATAAACATTTTCACCATTCATCATTATTAAAAATTCTGTACCATTTTTGTTTTAGCTGTTCCTTGAGTGATCCATTGTTTACAGCTCGTCTCCATGGGATACGACCAGGGCTGAGAGCTTCTCTTTCCTGTTAACACATGCTCTGACATGACATCTCCTGTTAGGCAGGTACTGAGTGTTCAAACCCAGGTTCTGTCATTCTACTCCCATCCTCTGTACTCCTTAGTAATTAGTCAAACAGTGCAAATAAATAAAAAAGAAACCTCAATGAGGTATGTGCATGGATAAAGAGAAAAAACAACAACACAGGTTTGGTTCCTGCAGGGATTTGAACCGAGGAACCTTGTGCCTGGAGGCAAAAGTTTTACCTCTGAGCTACAGTGTACATATACAGACCTTTCTCTGACTACAGAGAGGAAAGGCATGGTGATGTCATCCTGCTGGGTCACATGATATGCAAATTAAACAAATCACACACGCCCCCTTCTAAGCACACAGAGTTGAAGTGCTGGATGCAGGAGGTATAAAATGAGATCGTGGCAAAACCCCTTTAAGAGGTTTCCTAATTTATTTGCCCTACTGCCCTCTTTCCATAAAAAAATACCCAGTGCTTTCTTAAAATTCGTGGCAAAACTCCTTTAATATTTGTATTATCGAATTATACATCATGTTTTCGTTTTACATTTGGTGCATACAGGAAAGTTTTGCACCGACCACAAACCCCCAGTGTGCAGTTGTGATTATTGCCCATAGGTTTTTGAGTTACACAAATGTCAGAATGCTTACAGAAAGTGTAAATGGACCATGTACTTTAGTTAGGCTTTGTCTACACAGCACAGGTTTATCATCAGATTTACGGTTTATTCAGTATGTAGAATCTTCTGAAAATCCGACGTTACACAGGATCTTCTGCAGGATTGCTGTCGGATTCCTGTACATTCAATGTACGGGGCCGGCGGCAAATCAGAAAAACGACCCGGTTTTTAGCACAAATCTGCACCGAACACCGCGGTCCAGCGATGTTAAAATGCTGTCGGATTTTGTACGCCATTTTACCATTGCTGTTAGATTCTACAGATTTCTTCCCACTTTAGTCACCACTTCAATAATGGTAAACAGCAATTAAATCAGAAAACCCTATTATGAGGTTAAATTTAAAAATCGTTCCCATTGTAGCAAAACATCCCTTTAAGTTAATAACCATCTCAAATGACTGTCCAGATAAGGAATTGCTGTAAGGTCACCTAGTAACTTTCCTGGGACACGTGAAAGTGAACCCTGCTGTTTTCTCAGCCTAATGACAGCAGTCTGTTTGCAAGTGTCAACTGTTAGGCTATGTCTACACTGCAGAGGACAAAAAACGACCTGAAAACGAATTACTAAAAACGTTCATGAAACTGAGTTCTGTCCACTGCCTGTCAAAAGCTGCTGAAAAAACGTCGCTTTTTGGCGCGTTTTTCGTTTTTTGGAGCGTTTTTTGGAGTGTCTTTGCTCTGCTTTTTAATGTATGCACAAATTAAGCCATTGGATGTAAGCTACACCCTACAGGTGGAGTTAACATGTTAAGTAGTCACTTCCTTTAGATCACTGTAGCCATTGTGAGCACATTGTCCTTTGTGTGCTGCTGCTGCTGCGTGCTACTGCTTTATTAAATTTTGCACCAGATCCTTGCACCAAAATCCACAAAAACCCACATTACCTTTGCATACAGCAAGATAACTGTATTGGCATAAAAATCTGTAAAGAAAAGGATTTTAGTGGCAAAATCCCAAAAAATGCATTATTGCGCCAAATTCCGTAAAAAAAAAAAAAATTTGTGTCAGAAGCGAGATCAGTTTATTAGCGCCAAAATTTTTAAAGATATTGATCTTAGCCCCCAAATACGTCAAAAAACAAAATCCGTAAAAAAAGTATTTATTTGCGTCAAAAGCTAGATCACTTTATTAGCGCCAAAATCTTTAAAGATACGGATTTTAGCCCCAAAAGCCATAAAAAAACGGATTCTTGCGCCAAAATCCGTAAAAACCGTATTTTTGGCGTCAGAGGCGAGATAACATTATTAGCGGCAAAATATGTAAAAAAAAAAATATTTTAGTGCCAAAAAACGTAAAAAAAAAAAGGATTCTTGCGCCAAAATCCGTAAAAAAAAGTATTTTGGGCGTCAGAAGCGAGATAACGTTATTAGCGGCAAAATCTGTAAAAAAAATAATTTTAGTGCCAAAAAACGTAAAAAAAATTATTTTTGCGCCAAAATCCGTAAAAAAAAACCCTTATTTTTGTCGTCAGAGGCGAGATAGCGTTATTAGTGCCAAAATCTGTAAAACAAAATTATTTTAGTGCCAAAAAACAAAAAAAATGGATTCTGGCGTCAAAATCCGTAAAAAAACGTATTCTGGCGCCAAAATCCGTAAAAAGCGTATTTTCAGCATCAGTACCGAGATAACTTTATTAGCGCCAAAATATGTTTAGAAGAGGATTTTAGCATCAAAATCTGTAAAAAAAAAAAACTGATTATGATGCCAAAATCTGTAAAAAACGTATTTTTAGCAAAAAAAATATGAATTGCGCAAAAATCGTTAGCGACCAAAGCATGATCCTTTTATTATAAAAGGTACAAACAAGGACACATCAGACACTTGTATGCAAATTTGATAAGATATAACTTTTGTAACACCCATTATAGGTGGGACTTGGGTCTCCTGGGAGGGTTTTCATTGAAAAATCGTGGCAGAAAACGCGCCAAAAGATGCGCCAAAAGACGTCCGGAGCTTTAGACTCCTGTAGTACATTTTCTGCCCTGTTCTGCCGTTTTTTTAGAGCATGTTGCAAAATACGACCAGTAAAAAAAACGAGCAGAAAAAAGAAGCTCAGTGTAGACAGCAGGAGGTTTTTACAATAGAAGTCTATGGGAGATGATTACAGTCGTTTTTCCAGCATTTTTAGAAAACGAAAAACGCTGAAAAAACTGACGTTTTTCTGTGCAGTGTAGACAGAGCCTTAGTCCTACTTATTGATGCCAGACATGTGGCCGGTATATGCTTCTCTCTGTAGTGGTTATCTCACTCTATCCTATCAGCATTTCCTGTCACTTAGACACATGGACATGATTGTAAACAAAGTAAAGTTTTGGTAACTGAAATTATAACTAAATTCTCATTTATACCAAACACATATCTAGGCAATGCTTTTGTTTCCAAGTGTTAATTCATACCATCGGTCTGTGGGAAATTTGGAAAATCAGTGACAAACCATAAAAGTATTGTTTATTATTGACCTTTGCAGGTCATAAATAAATAATAATAATCATACCACATTAACATTTTTTTAATTATTAGGGCATGTCCCCACGGCACAGGACAAATACCTGTCGGATTATCCGACCGGTATTTGTCTGGTTTGTGTGCCATTCACACGGTCGCGGGAGGATGGCATTTCTCCACGATTAGCAGAGAAAAGCCCTCCCCCTTCACATTCACTTATATTCCGTCCGAAAATCGGACGGAAGAATGAACAAGTACAAGGTTTTTTCGGGTGGCCGGCGGTCTGAAAAACCACCGGGCGGTGGGGACTGCTGCACGGGTTTTCCATAGAGCCCCATGAAAAAGTTTGTGGCCGGTTTTTCAGATGGTTTGCAAAACCGCAAACCGTCTGAAAAAACGTCCGCAAACCGGTGCCGTGGGGATAAGGCCTTATTATTATCAGAAGCATGAATGGCAAGTGTAAATGCCACTTACATCATCATTAATGGAGGTCAGCGGGTCACTTTAATAAAATATTTTTAGGATACTGCTGTCCTAATGAAATAAGAAAGCTTATGCTGACCTCTCCTTTCACCTGCATTCTAGCGTTGCCACTGTTCTCTGTCTCCGTTGCTCTTCTGCATACTTTGGGCTCTGGCCGAACAAAACATGGCGACTACAGCCACTGATTTGCCGCATCACTCACGTGCCATTGCCTGATGTTAATGTTTGAGAGAACAGTAATGTCAATAATTGGCACGTGACTGCTACCGCCAATTGGTGGCTGAAGTAAGCAGAGCACTGGCAGAGACAGAGAATAGTGTCAGTATTGGAACACAGGTTAGAGTAGAGGTAAGTATCTTTATTTTATCTGAGCAGCAGTATCCACCGATTTAAGGGTGCATTCACACGGCAATGACAAAATACTGGTCAGACTAGCATAACTGTTCATGTTCTGCCTGAAAACCGGGGGGGAGAATGTACGTGTTCTAAATTATTCGTTACACCATCGGTGTAAAAAAACGTCCGGCAGAAAGTCCGTGCAGTGTGAACTACTCCACAGATTTTCTATTTAAGTCTATGTAAAAGGTTGACAGCTCGT
>JAODAL010000517.1:0-190000 GCA_025379985.1 Phyllomedusa bahiana | reverse complement strand
ACAGCGCTGGAAACAGCATGTCTGACACTGGCTTAGTCTGCCCTAAGCAAGGGAGGCATAACCTATGTTACAGGTTATCTTTAAATGTTGTTTTTTGCTTGGTGGTACTTTGGGGTTCATTGTGATCTGGAGTGATGTTATTTCCCATGAAAGAACTTTCAGAGAGAAGTTTTCAATTTTGTATAAATCAGGCATTTCTGATAATATAGCTCAGTACACATTATTGGCCTTATGTATGAAAACTGTCTAGCAGTAAGACTGACTTTGTTGCTTATAGAGCAGTCTACGAAATGAAAGCTGAGCTCTAATTGATTGCTTTGGGTAACAGAGACAGTCTTACTGCTAGACAGTTTTCATACATAAGGCGCATAGTCTATATACATATTATTGTCTTAAAGTGTTTATTTGCTTTTTAAAACATAATAAAAAATAAAACTCCACAATGTGTCAGTTTAGCAATCACCGTAACTGAGATTTAACAGGTGTCGCAGCATTAACCCACAAGTGCTTGAGGCTCTTCCGGCGGAAATATGGGAACAAAAAATATCTTCATGCACAAATATTTAATCAACAAGCTGCCTGCTGGCACATGCCAAGCATCTGTGCCAACACACACATGTTGCAGCTGTTATTTCATTGGATGGCTGCTTACAGATGCTGGAAATAGTAGTTGGTTTCAGACAGTGTTCTAAATGTAATACAAATTGCAAAACCTATGGTTTATTTTACAGACTTGAATATCTCAAAGAACATGTTTTTGATGCAATGAAATATATATTATCTCAATTTATTCTTAGGATTGTTCAGTTACATAATGATTAACTTAAAAAATAAAATTTTATATAGATCAGGCAGCTTGTTATTTGCTTTATAAATTAAGGTGATTCTAGAGAAAACTTAAAAAGCTAATACATACATACTTATATATACATACTTAGATGAATCTGCACAAGTGAATCTGCTTAATCTGATCCAGTCACTTGTGGGGCATTTAAATTAAATTTTGATTCAGCATAGGGACATAACTTGAATTCAAAGGGCCCTATGGCAAAATAAAAATGGGCCCTCACCACCTAAGGACAAGAAACTGAAACAGCAGTATAAGTGGCAATGATTAAAGGTATAAATAATAGCGTCATATGTTTGAGAACCCAAATAGTAGTGCTAGACACCAGAAAGCCACCAATGTGCTACTCCCTAGAGAAAAGATCAAATATTCTTGCACCTAAGTTATCCTCTTCAACCTCTAGAACCCATAGCAGCTGCTATAAGGCTATGTTCACACGGCAATAATTGCGGGACGTATTTCACCCGCAATTATTGCCGTGTGCTCGGGGGCGGGTCGGGTGGGGTGGTGTGTGTGTGTGGGGGGGGGGGGGGTGGCTTTAGCCCGCCGGACCCATAGACTTTAATGATTCACAGCGCGTATTCGCCACTAGTAATTGACATGTCACTTCTCTCCCCGCTCGGCGAACTGTGGATTACCGTAATTATTGGGACATATCTTGCCCCGTATCTAGCGCAGTACGGCGCAGAAATACGGGGCGAGGTACGTCCCAATAATTGCCGTGTGAACATAGCCTAAGGGTAAATTTGACAGCAAAGCCTCCAAGTGCCAAAGATGGATCCTAAGGTTCTAATGTAAAGTTTTTGGAACAATTGTAAAACTTACCTGCCTACCTGACAGGAATTGTTCTTCTCTCAAGTATACTAAATGAATTAATTCAAAGATTTGCCACACAAGTGCATTTATGAATTTATCCATAAAGAAAATTGGTAGGCAGCACGAGCCAGGTTAACATTGCATGCTGTTTTATCCAAGTGTTGCTTATTTATAACACTAGAGACAACCAATAATAATTGGATTATGTAAGAGAATATATATGAAGGAAAACTCTCTCCTGTGAGACGGACGTGCTCAATCCTGTCCAGGGATGAACCTTCCTGGATGAATAAGTTAAGTATTGTCATGAGGGATCAGGTTGCCAAAATGCGTGTGTAAGCTAGAAATTCAGAGACAAGGGCGCTGCTCATCCCTATTTTTGCCATAAAATATTTGTTAATACCTAATTCATACATAGCTTTACTGTAGCTAATTTAGTAGTCTTATATTATTGTTGTATAGATGTCCAGATTTGCCTTAATGTTCTCTTTTATAGCATTATTGTTCAGTACTACTCAGGGCTGTTTTTAGGTATATGTAAATCATCATGTTAGGCCCGGTTCACACGGCTTATTCAAGCCGTATTTGGGGGACGGATCCCGCCCACAATACGGCTTGAATAAGGGGCGGGGGCGCAGCGGGGGAGCTGCTTGCCGGCCCCATAGACAATGCATTATTTACGGCCCGCATGTCATTTTCTCCCCGCCCGGCGGATTTTCCCGGCGGTAGGGCGATGGAACCATAGTTTCTCTATAGAAACTGTGGATTACTGTAATGACTGGGACGGATTCCAGCCGTACTGCAGCGCAAATCCGGCGCGCAGTACGGCTCCAATCCGCGGCCAAATAAGCCGTGTGAACAAGGCCTTAGAGATCTAACTTTTTGTTCCTTGTCAGTCACATTTCACTTTTATTTGATGGTTGGGAGTCACATTGAATTCAGAAATAGAGAAGAGAATTTTTTCATTTGGAAAAAACAAGAAATCATGAAGTCTCAAATATGTGCTGAAAAATATTTTGATTTAAAATTTGACACTAGTTAAATACCATTCAAATTCAGACTGATTAGGATATGTTTGCCAAAGTCAATCGCCAGTAGATATGACCTAGAGTGCTGGCATCCATATTTATGACTATACCTTGAGCGGCACACCACGTGTGGGCTCCAGAGCAACTGGCTGGGTGAGTGGACCACTGTTTTATATGCTAGAATAAGTATCTCCTAACTACCCTATCCTTGGTGTGACAAGTGTAGCACATGTTTATGCCTCCTCCTTGGCTCCTAAAGCCCATTGGGTCCTTATATCTCCTTGGTGTTGATGCCACTAATCCAAGTTGGAAATAAGTTACAGCTGCAGGAAAATTATTATAAGAGCAGCATACACAAAGTTGATAAAAAAGTATAGATAAGAAGAAAAATGGTGTTCCACACTAATATGCAGATAGTGACTCAGTGACCAGAAGATTTAGCCTCATATTTATTCAGATGGCTGACTATGGATACAACTTCCTGTGTCCTTTACTACAGTATAATTCATGACATATTAAGGCCCATTGGAAGACCCATTGGAAGTAGTCTACTTTACAATGTTTCTTCCTAAACCAATTTCCGCTTTTGTATCAAGACTGTAAAGGTCCCCTGTAAAGACCCAAACTAATTTGAAATGAACCAGCCCACTTCCAGCCTATACAGTAACTCAGTTGAAGGACACTGTTATATTTTTAGATGAATAACTGATAAAAGCAAATTGTATACAGCATCAAATATGACAACAGTTGTCAGGATATAGGAACTTTTACTTTTTTATATTTTGTGTTACTTGTGGTCCTTTTAGTCATTGTATACACAATGTGTGCTTATACATTGTTTTCCTCTTAAAATAAAGCGTGAAAAAAAATTGAATATAATGACATATTTACAACATTGAAGTGGTCAAATCTCACAGAATTTTTCAGAGATGAACCAATATTCTGTATTTAAAAGGGTTTTCACGCTTGACTGTTGTAGTTAAACTGCTTATTGCAGAGCTAATTATCGGGTTTAAGCAGCTTGACAGGTTTTAGTCCTAGGTAAATCCAACAGCCTCCCTTGTGTTAACCCTTTGCGTACCACAGTGGTTCTTTCCATATTTTACAGAGTTAGACCCAGAAGGGCTTAAACTCATCCATTTTCCCTTTAGATTTGAAATACCCAGAATGTTGAGTCTAAGTGTTGCTCAATGATAAGAACAACTGCATGGATAAGAATGGAATGTTGTATACCCTTCGGGAAATATTTCTTTCTTCCTATGTTTTTTTTATTTATACTTGGGATAACCCCTTTTGATGTGGATAATTAGCTGCTGGAAATAAATGATGACTAGAAGTCTTAATGGAAGCTTTGTGAAATGCTTATATAAAACCACTATGTAAACTGATGAAAAAGAGAAAAAAGGACACCTACACCATATAGCTGTCTGGAAATAAAGAACTCCTGGTAGCTTAGGAACAGATACAGAATGATGCCTAATGTATTTATACAAGATGTCAGATTCAGGTATCTTAGGCCCACCACAGGAAGGGCTTCAGAAGATTAACCCTACAGCTCTAAAAGCATGTAACATGCATGTCCATTTTCAATTGTATTGTAAATCTTACCTCATTGCATACATAAATCCCATTCTGAATAATAACTAGTAAATTTGTTGTGAATAAACTCAAAATAGTAAAGAAATAAGAATGGTAAAAACCTACTCCAAAGTTTTCCGCTGATGGGGTTGTTGTCTGCAGGCCCTCATTGGCTTTGTTGTGGCTTGGCCTTGTTACTATGTGTTGTTTGCAATAGCAGCACCAGTCCTAATAAAAAGCAGTATAGCAAATGCTGAGTATGTATATAGATGTAAATTCAATGGCATTTCCATTACATGTCTTATTAGCTACAAAATTATGTACATTATGATTGTTAAACTGCAATTGCCTTTCAGTTATATAAGTTCTAAAAAGAAATGTCCTCAGGTTCAAACTCTTGTAGGTCATTTAGTGCTAAATTATTTATAACACATCACAGAAAAAATGGGACAAAAATGAAATATAATATAATGTAAGCTTCTATGAATCCTATTGTAAATTGGTTTCTGACCTGCCTTAGGATCAGTAAGTAAGGCTCCATTCTTCTGTGAGATATATTTAATTTTTGTCCCATTTTTTCTGTGATGTGTTTTCAATGTTAGTGTAGGGACTGGCAAAACCATGGAGACCCTTGATGAAGGTTGCGAGCTTGCTTATTTAGGCCAAAATATCAATTCATGCCTCATGTTTGATATTTCTTCAGCATGCTGATCTTTTGATGATGGGGGGTATGGGATATCAGTAACTTAAAGCATGACACATGATACAAGACTGGCTTCCATTAGAAGCCAATTTATGTGCAAAGTTTAATGCCATGGAACCCACTAAAAACCCCTTAAGTTATGTTTCAACCCCGGCTTATTTCAGAACGTATTTAAAATAGTTGCCGATCGTAAATACGTTCTGAAATCAGTTGAAAATCATTTTGCAAATAAGTGCCCACTAAGTGTGGAAACGTATTTGTAACTGATTTCCCGTCGGACCCAACCATCTCCATTCATTGTAGGGGTGAATCCTCCGTAAAATAATTGACAGGGCACATTGTTTTTCCGTCCGGATTGCCGTGTCAATCCGCGGCGGCAATTCCGGCAGGGAAAATTTACGCGTGTGTGAACGACGAGCCGTATTTTCTATTGAAATCAATAGAAAATAGGCTGTGACTTGTTTCTGACTGATTTGCCGCGGATTGACGATCGTCAATCCGTCGGCAAATACGCGGCGAAATAAGCCCTGTTGAACGAGGCCTAAGAGTGGGAATTGGGCATTGCACTACTGGCATTTTGTACCTGAGCTATCTTCTTTTCAGTGCATAGTAGGTTTTTCTTAATTCTGTTGGAACTGTAAATTATTTATAACCCTCAATTATTTACAATAATAATATAAAACCTTTTTGAGTGTGTGTAATAGCCCGATTCTTGCCGTGGTTTTCGGATTCTTAACATTGGAATAGTACATTTTCCAATGTAAATCTGGCGGAAGAATGTATAAGTTCCCAGTATTTTGCAAAGCCATTGATTTTGAAATCTGAGCTGTGAAGATTATAGCTCGGATTTTCTATTGAGGTCTATGAGGATTTTTTACAGTCAGATTTTGACCGGTTTCAAAATCTGAAATCCATGTCAAAATCCGACTGTAAAACTGTCCCGTTTTAGACCCGGCCTAAACTGGTAAATTTTTTTGGTCTTTTTGGGGAAAGAATAGATGACGTGTCAGTTCTTTGTATTGGTCATATATATTTATTTTCCCAAAAAATGAATTATTTTTAAGGTTTTTTTTTTTTTTCGAGTCCTTTACATTTTAAAATTTTTGAAAATTTAAAGTTCCCCAGCCCTTTTAGCCCTTTGGTTTCCAACCCCCCTTTTTCCCTATATTCCGTTTAAAAGAACAAAAATTTCCTGTATTTAAGATGTGGGTTAACAAGAGAATTATGGAGGTGCAATATTACTTTGAGAACAAGGAAAAAAGGGGTAATCCCTAAGAATGGTAAAGCAATCACAAATTTTTAATTAATTGAGGTCCAAGATCAATTTTAGTCATTTTCAATCTTTTGTTTTAATATCTGAGTTAATTTAGAGACACACCTGTGGATGTATTTTAAAACACACCAGAAACACTCTGCTTCTGTGTGTAACATCATGGGAAAGTCTAAAGAAATCAGCCAAAGAAATCAGGAATAGGGGTTTATGAATTTTCACAATTTGGGAACACCCCTTGGGGTCCCAATTTCCAGATCCCTTTAAAAGGTCCCCCTCGTTTTTTTCATTTAAAACAATTATAAAAGTCAAAAAAGATGGGAAAATGTCCAGCCCGTACCGCTCGGGAAAAGGGAAGCGAGTTCTGTTTTCCCCAGGAAAATGTGCTTTGCCCGACATTTTTCATACAACCCCAAGAACAAAAAAAAAGACCGTAAATACGGCGGAAAAGGTAAGTTTTAATTTCTTATCCCTAAAGTAAATAAAGTACTGTATTAAATTTTGGGCTGAAAGGCCATCTGACGGGAAGAAGTTATTACTCCAAAAAAAAAAATAAAAAACCCCAGATTAAATGTTTAAAAATCCCAAAACAGAAAACAAAGACCTTATTTTTGGAGCCCTTGTCCTGGGTCTGATTTTTAAAAAAAAAACCCGAACTGTTTGGGCCCACCCCAAATGACCAGTTATTTTTTGGGGGAGGAAAAAAGGAAAGAGGGCTTGGAACCCTAAGAAAACCAAAAAAATGGTTTTCCCAAAGGGGACAATAAACCCAAAGCAAAATGCCAAAATAGTTAAAAAGGGTGGCCCCCCTTAAAAATAACCAAGCCCTTGGGTTTTTGGATTTTTGCCATCACCAAAAAGTCCTGATTTAAAAATCCTATTTTAAAATTTTTTAAGGGGGTAAAAGCGGGAAAAGGCAGGTTGGCCAACCCCAAGGGTGCCCCTTAAAAAACATTAACCCCCCAAGAAAACTTTTCCGGGTTTTTTGCCCCCAAGGAAGGAAAAATGGGCCAAAAATTTCCTCCCAAACCCTATTTTTGGAAAAACTTGTGGAAGGATACCCAAAAATTTTTTTGACCCCAAAAGGAAAAATACCAAGGTTTAAGGGCCCAATCCCAAACCAAATACCCTGATAAATTGTAGGAAAAATTTTTTAAACTTTTGAGAAAAGTAAAAAACCAAACCCTTTAAAAAAATTCTCTCTCTGTAAAATTTTTTTAAATTATTATTTTTTTTCCCATTGGGACAGGCCCCCTGAAAGAAAAAAGGGGGCCCTTTTGGGTTTAATGAAAGGGAAAAACTGTCTGGGTCTAAACACACTTTGTTCCCCAATAGAAAACCAATCAGAGCCCCCCCTTTCCCCTTTTTAATAAAACCCCCTTTGGAAAAAAAATGTTAAAAGGGGGCGCTCTGGTTTTTGGGTTTTGCTATTTGGGAAAAAATTGGGGTTTTAAAAGATTAGCCCATTTTCCTTTACTTTTGGCCATTTGATACCAGGGTAAAGAGTCAGGGGCACAGTTTTAAATTTGGGGGGTCCCCTAAAAAAACACACAGCCGAAAAGTCTAAAACCCCTGGCAACAAAATTTAAGGTTACCCCTAAGTGAAAATGGACAAATTGTTTCCCAAAAGGGGGCCCTTTTTTCCCTTTAAACGTGTTCCCCAAAGGAGCCTCTTTTGGGTGTTAAACAAGTTCCCCCGGGTTTGGTTTGAAGGGGAAGCCTTTGGGGTGTAATTTTTGGGTTTGTTTTAAAATCCTTTTTCTAAACATTCTCTCATTACTGGTCCCCCTTTGGAAGTTCAAAAAAAAGGGAAACCTTTTATTGTGATTATCTGAAATTGTAAAATAATTTTCACCCCCCAATATTAAATTTTTTGCCCCCCAATAAGTGAAAAAATTTAGGTACCCAATCATTTAAAAAAACCAATATAAAGTTTGGGGTGCCAGCAAACAAAGACCTCTGGGGGCAGGCCCAATGCAAACAGAAAGGGAAAAAAAAACTTGCAGCATTCACAAAAGTTTTGGAAAAAAAAGTAAAAAAAAAAGTGGGCCCTTTAAAATTCCATATCCAAAGGAAAATTTTTTCCCCCAAACTAAAAATTAAAATACCAACCAGTTTTCCCCAAAAGAGGGGGTTTTTTTGGCCATGAGGGTGCCTTTGTTTGAACTTCCATTTGACCATTTATGGGGGCGAGTGGGGGAACCCAAATAACCCCAAAATTTTCCACAACATGCCCCCCCATTCACACCAAAGCCCCGTAAAAAATAATTTAAATATATATATTTTTAATTATATTATATTTATTTTTATATATATCTTTTTATATTTATATAAAAAATATTCAGAAAAAGGAAAATCAAAGGAAACAAAATTGCTTTAATTTTTTATCGGGTTGGAGGGAAAAAATGACAGGGGAAAAAAGGACCCAAAAGATGTTTAAAATGTTTGGGCCGAAACTTAGGGAAAAGCCAGATTTTAGACAGAGGGGAAACTGCTACTTTCAGAAAGAACAGATGGGTCTGTTGATGAATTTAAAAAAAAACTATTTTTTTGAAAACAAAAGCTTAATTCATTTTAAAAAAGGGGAAGCCCCCTTTTAAAAATTTTTTGTTTTAACCCTTTAAAAAGATTTCATTGGTAAGGGAAATCTTTAGCCTTTGACCTTTTTTAATGGGTTTTTGGGGCATTTTTGAACCCCCTTGCCCGTAATTTTTTAAATTAAATTTTTATTATGACATGGATGTAAACCCGGGGTTAAAAATTTTGGGAATTGTTACTTATAATCCATTTTTTATTTATAGGTTTTAAGATGATTAGTATGTCTTAGTATTACTTTTTGCTAACAAAAACCCCAAAAGAAATCATGTACAAAAGTTTTAAAGTTAATAAAAAGTTATCCCCGGGGGAAACCCACGACAATTTTTGGTCAGTGGTCAGTAAACCACTGGGGATCCCAAATAGCAAAATAAGATATCCAGTACTAAAAAAAACCCGCCAAAAACGCTTTTTTTAAATGAGATCAGGCTGAACAGTTTCCAGTGCTGCTTTTTGAGTAAATTGTCCACACTTGTAAACTTTTTTAAAAACACTTTTTGAAGCTCTTGGTGGGTTTGTTTTTTTTGGAAACTTTTTTTCGTTTTCTTTAACGGAAAAATGAGTTTATTGACTAAACTATTTTTGCTTGAAGTTTGTGTAACATTAAAGGGGCTATCTAGTAGAATCTTTTTAAATAATATCTCTCCCAAAGTTATGTGCTTTTGTCATGCAATTATATTAACTTTTCCATGGACTTGCAGTTCTACATTAGCTATTTGATGACATGAAGCTCTTAGAGTGTGCTGCCTTAAAAACACACAGAAAAAAAAAATCTGTGAAAACCCTTTTGATCAAGGGGTTCAAAGGGGTTTGTTTTTTTCAGAGCAGCTTTTGAAGTCACACCCCTTTAATCCTGCCTCTTAAGACCTTTAACAGAGGAAAAAAATGGGGGATACATTTGATAGTGGAAGGGAGGAAAAAGGAGGAAAAAACAGAAAAATGACCCGGAGTCCGTTTTTTTACGTAAAAAGGGAAAAAGGGTTTGAAACAGAAAATGTTCCCGCAAACAGCACAAGAAAAGCTACATTTTTTCACAAAAAAACTTATCAAAGAGATGAAAAAAAAGGATTTCAGGAAAAACCTTCTGAGACTTTTTTTAGGGAGTTTGCCAGACAAACCCTTTAAAGATAAGCTCTATTTTTCTTTAAGGTTTTGAGGGGGGGGGGCATCAGTGAAACACAAACTTTTTTTTTGGCCCCCCTTTGTACACTCCTTTTTTTAAAAAAACCCCCCTTTTTTGGCCCAAGTTTTAAAAAAGGGCAGCCAAAAAGAAAATATCAGTAGGAAAGCACTTGCTGACAGGTCAGTCTATAGGAGTTGATAAGCCCCTGCTGTCAGGTAGGAGGAGAGATGGCAAGAGATCATTGCCCTGTGCACCACCTCTCCATGATGTGCACATGGTAAGAATGATAAGCAGTACTTTTTGGGCTACCACTTTAAACCACGGGATTTTTAAATTTACGGGGAACTTTTCAAAACCATGATTTTTAAACAAAGGGCGAAGTGTTTTCTGAAAAAATGTCAAATATATAATAACTCAGGTGAGATGGAATAAAATGTTAGATGCCCATTTTTAGAGATATGTCCAAGCACATAAGCACACAGTTCTCCTTGGAGGTAGGTATGTCAGCTCCCATTTGTACAGTGTCATATATGGAGTGACTGTATTGGCAAGCTGCTACTTTTCTGGGATAGACTCATACACTGACTTCAGTGGTTCTGATTTAATGATGGAGACGAGTTTCCTTAGTAAACCAAATTTAGAGTACTGGAATGCTTATCTTATATCCAGACCCTGAACATAAAAGGCATTTTATACCCGCAATTGTTCATTTAATGAGCAATTGCAGAGTACAGGACGGCTAAGGGATTGAGCTATATGCACTATTATTGCAAGAAGTATTCCGAAATACCAGAAATAGGACGTAAGCTCTGATCAGGGAGAGTGTGAGCACAATTACCTTCTTTTCAAATCCTTCTGTGACACTGCGGGAGGAAAAAGGACTTTGAAACTTGAAAGGAAAGAGCTTGCTTTCAACCTCAAAAGCTAGGAGGAAAGGGCTCTGAAATTTGCTCAGTATTCCCAATTCACCATTAGCCTGTTTCTTCCTTTAGCCTCAAGGCATTCTCCGCTTTTTGAAAAGATGTTAAGAAATTCAGTCACAATAGAGAGCCTAGTTTTGAACATGTTTCACTCGGTCCATTGAGGTCTGGTCTTCAGCCTTTGTGTGGGGTGAATTGAGCTGAGCAGCTCTCTGGCTGAGGAGAGGTGAATGAGCAGTCTCTGTGCAGTCGCAAATTTGGCAAAGAATAGATCCCCCTACCTCTGTATGATAATATGCATTCCTATACAGCTCCTCCACTGGCAGGGTGTGCATGCAACTTGAGCTAAGTTAACGTCAAAGTATTGCTTCATAGCGATGCTTGTCAAGTTTGAATTGTGAATGAAGTTGCTGTTGACCCTCATCAAACTGTTGCTGTTGACCTCTCACATAATAATGCAATAAAACGGAGAAGAAGCCATTATGTATTTAACATAAGCCAAAATAATAAACCTTCCTCCAACCAGCCCATTGTGACAAAAGGGCACTAGTTTGATTTAACGATTGACGACTGACCAACAAAATACAGCGAAGGATTGTATTACTCTAGCATGAACTCCCAATGATTTCTAATGAGCTTGTTAATTTTAGCATGGTACCATACTCTTAATTCTTCTAATGGGGCAGAGAGAGAAAGAGGGGTAGAGCCTGAGAAAGGACTGCATATCTGCACAAGTAGGACATGTCTTTGAAAGAATTAACCCGTACTGAGAGCCACGCTGATTTTCTGTGTGATTGTGAGTATTCTCTATTATTGTGGTCTAGACGTTACAAGTCCTTGACTGTTGTAAAATATTGGTTGCCCCAAGTATAGATGCTAACCTGTTGCATGCCTGTATTACATATTACTTGACTAAGAACTTGGCTAAAACTTTACTAACATCTTCTTGATTTAAGGACAGGAAAGGATGTTGATGTTTTATGTATAAAGGTTGTTAAGTAGAAACTTTAGCTGTAACTTTTATACATTGTTTTGCTTCTTTTATGTTTTAAAAGTTTGCAGTTAAATTTCATAAAAAATGTATGCAACCTAAATTCTATAATTGAATCATTTATTTCTCAGTCTGGTCTATGACTCTCTTTACACCTCAGCAAAGAACATACACATCTTCTGCACTTGTAAGAGCTTTACCATCGTATTCACTCCTAGGAGCACGTGTGTAGGAAAATAGGAAATATGCTGAAGGAAAAAAAGGGAATGTCTTTCTTAAACTGTGAGGCATTCATCTAGGAAGAACATTTTAGCTGATCGGATGTTGCTTTTGCCTCTAAAGCTGTCTGCTGAAAAACCTGGACAAGCAGTAACAGTTGTCTTGTGTTTGGCTGTCGAAATCTTTTGGCACTTACTGCCGGAGAAGTGGGCTGTTTGCTTACATTTTTGCAATAGACTCCCACTTGTTGCCATGGCGGACAGTATGTTTCTGTCAATAATTTGGCTTGGCGCAGCCTGTCTACACATCCTCTTAAAAATCTTATTGAACAATTCAGTTCAGCAGAACAAGATTAGGCAGCTTTCGTCTTTGGCCAGCTGAAGTGCCTGCTACACTTACAGAAGGCAGAATTATTGCCGGGGAAGTTTCTTCTCACTGCTAGCATAGAGAGGGGGAAAAAAAAAGTCTTGCAAATCCCTTAGCTATTTGTATTCTGGAGTGCGTGCACTGTCAAGTTTATATCTGCCTCTTTCAAAGGCAACTGTGTGATGTGGGGCACGAGGTAAACTCTTAACATAATGTTTGCCTGATGGAATTCCATGTCAGTGCGAGGAAATCTAAGTCTGCAGCACAGGGAAGCTAAGCAAATCCTCCTCTACATTACTAGGTACTTATCAAAGTAGCATCAGCTGGATATTATATGACCAGACAGTAAAACGGATTCTTTTGTCTTCTTTTTCCACTTGGCTTTGGACATTTTTGAAATAATTTTGTGTATTTTTTTTTTCATACAAAAGATTATGATTTTGAAGAATATTTCATTAATTTCCTTTTCGTTTTCTTTCATTAAAAGGAAATTTTAGGAATTATAATGTAACTTAATATATTTTATTACGTTTTAGATTCCACTAATTTCATCCATCTAAAGTTTTTGCCATCTTGCCGCAGACTGTTCATTACTATATATTTATTTATTATATATATTAATATGATATATATAATATATATATATATATATATTTTATATTAATATATATATGTTTTTTAGATAAAAATAATGATCACCTTACTTGCCTGGTGGCATAATGTACAGTTTCTAGTAGGTATGATACATTATGTTGCAATGTACATTTCATCTAGATTGGCGCACAGTATTAATAACATGGTATTTTCTGTCACTTATATCTTGATTATGATACGTATAAATATTCTAATTTTAAACCCTGTGTCATATGCATTTTTGCTCAGGATATAAAGTCTCTTGGACAGGCTTGCATGTTAATGGGTAATTTACAAACTAATTATAAAAATGGGGATTAAACGTACACCAGAAAGTGCCTATTTCATACCATAGCAAACAGTAACACACAAGCGTATCCATCTTGTATTAGATTTGGCTCAACATATCTTGGCACGTTGCCAGAAATGGATTGGACTGGCTCTTAAGAGTATTGCATATTATTATATCAGGATCTGGGTTGTGAAGGGGCTGATATCCCTCAGTTTTTCACCTGAACCGTGGTGCCCTTATCACAGAATAGCAAAAAAAATATATATATATATACAGGCGGTCCACGGGATAGGGACTGTAGGTTTGTTCTTAAGTTGAATTTGTATGTAAGTCGGAACAGATATATTTATTAAATGTAATTCCAGCAAAAAAAAAATTGTTTTAGTTTTGGATAGTGCAGGGAACAGTTTTTACATCTGCTTTGCTGTCTGTGTCCTTTTTTAGAAGATTTCACCTAACTTTCTGTATCTCATGTGCAGCTGTGGCATGCTGGCACTTGGTTATTATGGGGTGTGACTCAGTGTTGAATGTCAGCCACGCCCCATAAGTCTCCGTTTGTAACTAGGGGATGTATGTAAGTCGGAACGATGTAAGTCGGGGACTACCTGTATATTAAATGGGTGCCATAGTAGTCTTTAGGTGACAAATGCCGCTGTATTAGATCTGCCACGGGCAGATTAAATGTGTATGTCATGTTTTCATAAGCATTTCCGAACACATTTATTAAATGGATGCCATGTAGCCTGTGGGTAATAGATTAAAGTTACAGATGCCAGGTGTAACTGGGGCATTTATTTAATAAATACATTATACAATATATACGCTAAATAGATGCCATAATAGCCTGTGGGTGATAGATGCCACTGTATAAGAAAGACAAACTTTGGTAGCTGTCATGCCTTTAGGTTATACATCCTGACATATGCATTAGAAGGAGACTATAAATGTGATGTAAGAGGGCTTTAATCAGATATTTGTTCTTTTGTTATAGTTGTGAGATTATTAGGGCTGTTTCTGTACAAAAAGTTTCATTTCTGTTTTTTGACTCTCTCATCTGAAAATGAGCACAATGGGGCTCTATGGAAAACCCGTGAAACAGTCCCCAAACCGCCGGCCATCCGAACAACATTGTGCTTGCACAATCTTCCGTCCGGTTTTCGGACGGAATCTGTGCAAGTCAATGTGAAGGGGGAGGGTTTTTCTCCGCTAATCGCAGCCGTGTGCACGGCACTAAAACAGGACAAATACCGGTCGGATAAACCAACCGGTATTTGTCCCTTGCCATGGGGATGTAGCCTTTTTGTCCCGGTTTTTCCAGTGGTTTTTGGACTGTTTTTCAACCTCCTAAAACACACCCACTATAGGTGGGATTATTCTTCACTTTTTTTTAAAAAAACCGAAAACCACCCAAAAACCGCGCCAAAAACCACCGGCTACGTTTTGAGCGGTTTCATTGACTCCAATGTTAATTTTCCATCTAGAAACCGGTTGAAAGAATGTGCATGTTCAAGGTTTTGCGGTCTGAAAAAAACGCCTGGCGAAAAAAACGTTCATTGGGGACTACAGGGCGGTTTTTCAATTGAAGTCTATGGAAGAGAGTTTGTAGCAGGTTTTCCGACGGTTCCTAAAACCGCAAACCGTCGGAAAAAACGTCCAAAAACCCTTGCCGTGGGGACATACCCTTCGGTGGAAAAAAACCAGAAAGTTTAGTATACAATTTGAAAAATATCCACCGCACACGAAAGGAATTTTTGGATGCAAAATTATTTATTTACATATCTACAGGGCATAGCTCATAGATTGGGTAAGGTATAGTTGCACAAATTCAAAAGCGATACTGAACAGATTTTTTACAAATCACAATAGAATGTATAAGTGATATAGATGTCTATGTGCGGTGGATGTATTTTTCAAATCGCATTTTACACTCTGCCGTGTATGTAGACGCAGCCACTGAAAATGTTTGTGGTCAGGAACGGCAGTAAATGGCCTGGTTATGATGTGGTCAATGTAAAGTAAACTAAGTGTTCCGCTGCTTGATAGAAGCCCAGATAATTTGTTAGGGGTGTGTCTGACAATATGTTTACCAGTGACAACCTGAATGCTGCTTTGGGAAAGTATACATTTATTTAGGACCTAGGTGGTATCCTATTATTTTCCACATGCATGATAACATTGTTGAATTGGCAAGATTTAAAGGGGTTGTCTCACTACAAGGATTGCTTTTTATGTTAAAGATCTTGCGAAACAAGTCACTTTGCAATATATGTCCATTACCGGTGTCCTACTTATTCTGAGATATCCCCTCTTGTATGGGCTGCATCAGTTCCTCAGGTCGCTATAGCTAGAGACCTGTGCAGTCTCTCATGATGCCAGCAATGGTTGCTATAGCTACAGACCTGGCTTCTACTGCAGCCAAGTAGAAGCCAGTAAACGCCCCTGGATTCAAAATGAAACCATGAAAACAGGACTGAGGTAAGATGAATCAATGTAGTGAGACAACAACGGCATATTCAAACATAAAAGAGGGTTTTGTAGCATGTGTGGGACAGCACATTTAATAACAGCTAGTGAAAATTTTAAAGTGTTATCAAGTGTGAATAGACACAAAATGTAAAACCATGTCCAGGAAGGTTGTGAAAGATCTATATTTCATCCTCATTACATTAAACCTCTGCACATATAACTTTTCATGATATACCCAATGTCTTAAACATTATTATGCTGTGTCATATCTTGCTATTTTTTGGGATAATAAAATGATTTCACTATTTGAAAACATGTGTTAACATTGTAAGTTTTATTTAAGCGTAGTTTAGCGCAGCCAAGTACATCAACATAATTGCTAAAATGAGTCCAAGTATAGCTGTTAATTTCAGAAGAAACCTGGATTTCATTTCCATGATTTCAGCCACAATTAAGGGATGTTATTTGTGATGTTATGATAAAACAGAACAGGACTTAATTACATCTTTCAATCATTGCTCTCAACATGAATTAATCACAGTTTATTGAATCATGGTTTTTAACAAAAACAGTCTTGAAAGACATTTTTGGTTTAGGCTTAGCAGAAATACCACAGCCATTATAAAAAAACTCCTTCAGTGTACTTAAGGAAATGTGAAAAACTTTTTTACATAAAGCCTAAAGCTCCGATGTTCCAGTGTCCCTATAACAACACTTGATGGTTGAAGTTCTTGGGCACCATATGGTTGGGAGAGGGTTCTGGCCCTGACCACTCCGCTTGAAGCCCACAGCGCTTTATTGAACTGCTGAAATCTAGAAGTCTTTACTGTGAAGTCACTTGGTGTGGGGGTTTCACAAGTATATATAGTTCCATACACTTAAAGGGGTTGTCTCATCTCAAAGTTTCAAAGGATGCATGAATGAAATAATGCTGCTTTGTTCTGTCACTTCCTGGTCAAGCTGTCTGTAATTAGCATATGAGCTCCATGTATTCAGACTTCTCTGTTTTAGTCTGGATTAAATAAATTACCTTCTCTGCGGTCTGGAGAAGCTTCTGAGTTAATGTAAACAGTAATTACTGTCTTTTTTCTGAAAGATCAGATAACACACAAGCTCTCACTGCCTGCTGCTACCTGTGTGATGATGTCACTCCCTAGTATCATATAGCAACAAACAGCAGGGGAGAAGGAGTACACAGGTCGGTCACTTGGGAAACTAGAAAGCCCTCAGAAGATGATTTAATCATTTGTAGCTCCTTAACAAAAAAAGATGAACAAAGCAATATATTTGGAAAACGTCTTCATTTAGTGTTCCCTACATTTTGAAAGCTATTCTTTGTAGTGAGCAAACCCCTTTAATGGTTCTCACAAAGAGGCTGGAGGTTTTAACAAAGTCATTTACAGTCTCTTTGTTTGGATCTGGAGTTTGCTTTAGCTACTGTCACTATTAACCAGAATTGGCTCTCCCATATCTAGTTTTCCAAACTTCTCTCTTAGCCCCCGTCCACACGGCGTAATTGGGGCGTACTTACCCCCAATTACGCCGGTGACGGGGGCGGGCGGGGGGGGAGTATGCAGGGGCCGGCACTTCGCCGCCATAACTATCACTGCTCGCGCGTATACGCCGTAGAAGTGACATGTCAATTATCTCCCTGCCGGCGGATTGCCGGGGGAAGGAGACGTAATCTAGTTCTCTCTGAGAACTGTGAATTACCGTAATGATGGGCGCTTCGCCCCGTAATTGGCCACTTGGGCGCGTATTACGACCGAATTCCATTTAAGCCGTGTGAAATGGCCTACACGAGGAGGCTCTGTTTAGGAGTTCAACCTAAACTCACAAATTCTGCCTAAATCCCAGCAGTATCTAACATGAATGAGATTATTCTCTGCCACCATGATGCCAAACAAATAGCCAGCTTGTTTTAGTTAACAGAATAAAACATGCACATTTCAAAAGGGTGACACCCCACATTTTTGTCATTTCAGCTAAGAATACCCCACTTCCTACCTACTACATAATTGTTATAACTTTTGGAGGCACAGGTTTTCATTGAAGAGATTCTGCTAAAGACATGGAGTTTAGTGGACAAAACACATCCAGCATTGTCATACAATCATTTGGGCAGATTTATCAATACTGTCTAACTCTAAGACATTGTAAACTTAGACCAGACAGGCTTACATTGTGCCACATTTATCGTAGTGTTGATGAACCTGACACAAGTTAGAACTGCCTAGTCTAGCTTTACACCTTTTTCAAGTTGGCTTACTCTCGACCACTGTGGCAAAATTTTGGGACGCACAGAGTTGCTTGCTAAGCCTCACCCCATTTAACTACTGTTACAGAGGGCAAGCCTCATTTATCGGAAAAAGGCACAGAAATGATTTGAAACTGTCTAAAATACATAATAACTGTGGTGTAAAGCATGTACACCAGTAATATTGGTGCAAATTGTGCCAGAATTCTGGTGCAACTGCCTTGATAAATATGCCCCATCAGGTTTCATTTATGATAGTTGTCTAACACTAACACTTAAAGGGGTTGTCTCGCTACAAAGAATAGCTTTCAAAATGTAGGGAACACTAAATGAAGACTTTTTCCAAATATATTGCGTGTTCATCTTTTTTGTTAAGGAGCTACAAGTGATTTTATCACCTTCTGTGCTCTCTCTGGTTCCCCAAGTGACTGACCTGTGTATTTCTCCCCCCCTGCTGTTTGTTCTATCTGATAGCAGGGAGTGATGTCATCACACAGGTCATGGGAGGCAGTGTGAAAGTTTGTGTGTTATCTGATCTTTTAGACAAAAGACTAATTACTCTACTGTTTACATAAGCTCAGAAGCTTCTCCAGACCTCAGAGAAGGTAGTTTCTTTAATCTAGACTAATGGAGCTCATATGCTAATTACAGACAGCTTGACCAGGAAGTGACAGAGCCAAGCAGCATTATTTCATTCATGCATCCTATGAAACTTTGAGATGAGCAACCCCTTCAGTCTTCATTGCCCATACAAACCAATCATAGCTCAGCTTTTATTTACCTTACTGCTCTGGAAAAGCTGAGCTCTGATTGTTTGCTATGGGCAACATAGAAAGTCTTACTGCTAGACAATTTTCATAAATGAGGCCAACTGAGTGTGTCCAAATGACCATCCTTATAAATAGTAGTTATTGCTATGGATGGTAATGTGAACAGAAAAAAAAATAATGTGGATGATAGATCAATGTATTTACTCCTAGCCAGGTGGAAGCCCCAACATATATATTACGTGAGTATATTACTGTAAAAATGCTGCAAAGTAAAAATGCTTTTAGAGATAGAAGTATTCATAGTTTACTTTTATTAATCAATTAACAAAATGCAACGTAAATGAACTAAAAAGAGACCAAAATCAAATCAATATGTGATTTGATCACCCTTTACTTCTGGAGACCTGGAAGTGATGATTTGGCCCCACAGAGTCTAATCTCAACATCATGGAGTCTGTCTTGGAATACTTGAAGAGACAGAAAGATCTGATTAAGCCTACATTCACAGAAGATCTGTGGTTACTTCTCCAAAATGTTTGGAAAAACATCCCTGTCAAGTTTCCTCAAAAACTGTGTATGCAAGTATACCTAGAAGAACTGATACTGTTTTGAAGGAAAATGGTGGTCACACCAAATATTGATTCTCTCTTATTTAAACTCGTTGCCTTTTAATTATTAGAAATAAAGTTAAAAGTTATGTTGCCTCGAGCAATCGAGCAAAACTTATTTATCAAATATTACACACTTTTTTGTGTGATTATTAAAGAATACAACAGAAATAAACAGTATATACACCATTTTTGTACATAAATAGCACAATTTTCCCGGGTCACTAGCAGCCACCATAGTTTAACATAGTTTCAACATACGGTAACTAATTTTAGACATAAACAAACCCAAAAAGCTGAGTATTGTATACAGATACAGAGTGCAGTCCAATATAATACAATACCAACATTAGTCTGGTACAAATACCAGAGTAAACCTGCAGTACAATCAGTCTTTTCTAACTAGAGGAGAGTCAGAAAACAACACCATGTCCTATTTAGAAACGTGTGGCCTGCTGCACACTGTGGTATTGATAAATCTCACCTAATGTCCCTATGACAACATTACACTGTTAGTGCAGGAAGGGTTGTCCTAGGGACATAGTAATAGTGGAGGATTGCATATTCATCCAAGCTATCTGCATAAAGAAACAGAAGAAGATACACATACTTTTAATGTGTTATAACAGTTTTTGGATGATATTTTAATAGTTCTGCACAACGTATGTGTATACCATTACAGAGAAACTATGTTTAAGTATAAAACTGAGGTCTGGTCACTAAGGATAAGGAGGAAGAGGTTTGTGGGAAGATCCACAGTACAAGTCAGTGATGAGACTTTCTCAAGATTGAAATCAGGCTGTCTGTTTTTACTCACAGCTCTTGTATCTGATATGTATACATCTAGTCTCTTTTATAGAAGTGAAACAAGAAATAAGTCAGTACGTACGTGTAAAAGTTTAGCGTGATTTATCCTTTCCCTCGCATTCTGATGTCACAGCTGTTAATACTTACTGTTCGCAGTGACATCTCCTGGGAATTCTCTGTTCTTTTTCTGCCAGAGGTATAAACTATTTACATAACGCTGAGCACCAAAGTCCAGATTTATCCTTTCAGAGGCTATATATGTGCTCTATATACTGTGGGATATATTTCACATGTTGCTTCACACTAGTATATTTTCAGCAGTTTATATTGTTTTGTATCAAAGGAAACGTTAGCATGGGCATTGTAAAACAGTGTTTAGTCATTGATGTAGTAGTGGTTTGCTGCTCGTCTTTCATCAGTGTTATAATCTGATATGCTTAACCAATACCTAACTAATGCTGACCCAGCATGCACTCACTTATTACTTCTGAGCTCCAGCCTTGAAAATGCACATTCACTGTATGATAATACAACATCTGGATTATATTTGTTGTTTACTGGATTAGATTACAGATTATTTGACTGTGTGGTATCAGTCTAATGAATTTTACCTTTATGGGGCCTCACTAGAGTCAATAGAGGGGGTTGACAATGGGTAAATTAAAATATTGGTAACAAAAAGCAAATATTATAATTGACCTGTTAAAGGGGTTTTGCCACGAAGTAAAATTGACGTGGGAAGCAAATGAAATAACAACCATTTTCACCATTCATTATTATTAAAAATTCTGCACCGTTTTTGTTTTAGCTACTCCTTTAGTGATCCATTGTTTACAGCTAGTCTCCACGGGATACAACCAGTGCTGAAGGCTCCTCAGTCCTGGTCAGACATGCTCCGACATCACCTCTCCTCTCCTTTCAGGAAGCTACTGAGTGTTCAAAACCCAGGTGCTGTTACTCTACTCCCATCCTTTGTACTCCTTAGTAATTAGTCAAACGGGGCAAATAAATAAAAAAGAAACCTCAATCAGGTATGTGCATTGATAAAGAGAAAAAAAACACTTAGGTTTGGTTCTTGCAGAGATTTGAACCAAGGACCCTTGTGCCTGGAGGCCAAAACTTGACCTCTCAGCTATTCACAATGCTTTACATAAACAGACCTTTCTTTGACTAGAGAGAGGAAAGGCCTGGTGATGTCAGCCTGCTGGGTCACATGATATGCATTTCAAACAAATCACACACTCCCCCTTCTGAGTACACAGAGCTGAAGAGCTGGATGCAGGAGGTATGAAATGAGATCGTGGCAAAACCCCTTTAAGAGGTTTCCTAATTTATTTGCCCTACTGCCCTCTTTCCATAAAAATAATACCCAGTGCTGTCTTAAAAGTCAAAGTTTCTCATACAGGAGCCCCAGATTGTCCCAAACGGAACACTCTGCAATGTACAGTGTAAAGTTCTATTTGGGTAGGGGGATGTGTGGCTTCTACAGTAATAGATGTGCATGTCTTTGAATAGTGCAAATATCCAGTAGCTAATTAGTTGCTCAGAAGGCACATCAAGTACTTTAGGTGCTGACTACCCAAATTCCCTCAACAGAGCAGGAGCCACCTTTCTGCTTCTAACAGTGCAGGAGCTATCCAACCACATTCCCAAAGGGAATGTGTCATTAAAAAATGACACATTTTTTAGGAGTTTTTGGTTGTTTTTTTTTATTTTTCATATCACTTTCAATATTTTTTAATAATTCTTAAGTCTTGCAGTTTTCACTTTGGCCACTAGGCCTTGTTTGCACTGCTTTAACAGCAGTCAGAGAGATGCTTTACAGTAGCTTCATGCACATAGGAGTCTTAAGACTGACTCAGTCCCATTGACTTCTATAGGAGAGTTTTCTAGTCATGCTCTGTGACCTGGGAAGAAGTCACTGTGCAGGGAGGTGAAAGGGTGAACTGTGACTATCTCCTCTTGTGAGTGGTGGATCCTGTGTTATCTATTCACACTAGTGTCTCTTTTCAGTCTGACCCCGCTTGTGTTAATAATGAGATAACTTAGAATCTTTCTCTATAGAACAGGAAATGTCAGACTATTATTAGGCTTAGTGGCCAAAATGAAAACGGCAGGACTTAAGAATTATTTAAAAATATTGAAAGTGATATGGAAAATTAAAAAGAAATATAACCAAAAATTCTTAAAAAATGTGTGTAACATAAAAACGTGAGTTAAACAATAACTCATTTTTGATGACACATTCCCTTTAACAGAGCAGGAACTGCCACCCGCCTCCACTGACAGAGCATGAACTGCTATGACCTCCCCTGACTAAGCAGGAGCTGCCACTCATATCCCCTAACAGAGCAGGAACTGCCACCCACCTTCCCTGACAAAGCAGGAGTTAACCACCCACCTCCCCTAAGTGAGCTGAAGAAACTGCCCACCTCCATAAAAGAGAGGACTCTAACAAATCATTATTAAAGAAGGCAAAGGAGCCATAATAATAATAACAGTAATTTTAATAAATCACTTAACAAAATATGAGCAAAACTTTACTTAGTTGGACAACCCCTTTAACTTTGTTACAGAACATATGAAACATGTACAGTACAGTCTTTCAAGATTGTATCTTCTCTTCTTTTATTAAGTTTCTCCCACATCTTTATTTTTATTTCAGACCCTTAATTGCACCCGATGTTCCTACCATACCCCTAGATCGTTCTAGCTCCTCGCAGAAGGTGGTACTTAATTAAAATTTAAAAAAAAATTATTTTGATGAGACAACTCCTTAAATTAACGCAGCTTGTGTTAACCTAGCTGATATCAGTCATTTTTAGTTAAAGCTCAGGTTTATACTGCCAAGTCATTTTTTTTGTACAACCAGGTACAGAGATCAGATAGGAGCTATTGATGAGCTCTTCCAGATGTAATCATGCGATATATAAATATCTGCGTTACATGTACATATTTCTGTTGCATACCACAGTGACACAAGATAGATGAAAGGCTAATTGGTTCCATATATCATAATTTTAAATCATTTCCAATAAGCTTTATGCGGTCCTCTGTCTTTCAGTAGAGCCTCGTTGGTATAATCTTCTATTGAATGTACCTGTGGTAACTATTTTTGTTTGTCTGAAAGGGAACAACTCTTTATATTTTTAAGCATTAGGGGCCACATGTATGAAGTTTGGCATTTAAACGCCAAATTGCATGCGAATTAAAATAGCATAGAATGCGCCTCATTTATGAACCCATTCAATAGTGGGTCATAAATCAGGCACATTCTAGCGCTAGGACAACATTTCTGGCTCACGTAAACCACTTTGAAAGTGGTATACCTGTTCCAGCAGTAATGTGCCTAGAATTGCCGTAATGAAGCTATAAATCTATAGCTTCATATGGTTCGACTTTGCCCCGCCTCCAGCACGCCCCCCTGAAATCAGGAGCATTGCAAAAAGCCGCTTGCGCTCTCTAATGCGCCTGATTCTGACGTTCAGGAGGCATTTCAGTGAGGCGAAGGGGGCTGCGCCTGATATTGGGCTGAAAATACTACAGACTTCTGGTACAGCCCCGTTCATACTTGTTCCTCTAGGTGACTACTTTATTTATCACAGTGAAGCAATTGAAAGAATGCTAGGTCATGTATTCAGCGTTTGTTACAATATAAGTGTATGTTTTTACAGAGAGAGGCTGGTGCATTAGGCAACAAAAGCATTATTGCATTGATTAGCTTTAAACGGAACCTGTTAGGTGGTTTATGAGCAGGATATGATAGAGTGAGAGAAGCTAAGCTCTGTGATATGTAGATTTATATGATTTGGAGAAGGATTTATGAGTAAAAAGCAGAGAAAATATTATCAGCACTCCTTAAGAGATAATAGGGGTCCTGCATAACCCTCCCACATACAGTGATTGACAGCTCTCCCTGTATTCATTGTGTGTGCAGAGCTGTCACTGTATGTGGGTGGGGTCAGCAGTACTTTCAGTTTAACTTTTACAGATTTTCTCTGCTTTTTTCTTAGAAATCCTGCTTCAAATTATATAATCCAATATATTACAGAGCTCAGCTTCTCTCCCTCTATTACGTCCTGCTCTCAGATAATGCAGCATAAAATCATCTGACAAGTTCTCTTTAAACCTGTAGATAAAGGTAAATAAAGACTATTACCGAATACATTGCTGTTCTGATTTTGTCTTCTTTCAAAATTAGAACAGTTCTCATAGCCTACTTTTTACAAAAGGTTTCCTAGGCTGCAGATCTCTCTATGCTTTAGCATCCATGGCTGGGATAGTGATGCCACTCCTTGCTGTGTCATAAGCACAGTAGCTTGTTTATCTTTCTTACTGACAACCTTTAAGGCTATGTTCACACCGGTACAGTACAGCCGTAATTACGCCGGGTGATTTGGGAGTCGCGCTGCTCAGCTCTATGAGAACTATGGATTACCGTAATTTCGTTACACATCTCGCTCGTATTAGAGTGCAAATACGCCATGGAATGCGCGCTGAAATTAGCCCTTGTGAACTTACCGTAACCCTCGAGAGCTCTGTAGCCATGCACCCTGCTGTTAAATCCTTCCATTACCAATGTCCCTGACTCAGACTCAGCAAGGAATGCCAGAGCTGAAATGTCAGTCACCGCTGTAGAACTGCCTACAGTCTAAACAGGAAACGGGATCCTAAAACTGGCTGTGAAGAGCAGGCTCTGTGAAACAGCCACATAGGAAAACCTCTTTAACAGCAGCCACTTAGATATTACAGTATCCATCAATGAAGTATTTCAAGGTGTATTACTTTTTGTTTATCGCTGTTATTGTTAGTTTTAGCTTAATGAAATGTCCAGAGACTTGAAATCTGTATAAATGACATGCAATCAACACATTGGCATTGGTATTTGGTAGTATACCCATAGCAAATACACTTGAATATTATTTTTGCCATACAATTGTTACTATATATGTATATATATATATATATATATATATAATATATATATATATCTTAAAAAGACACAAACTACTAGATTCAGTCTATATGTAATATTCATTATTTGTGATGACTATGATAGTGTAGGTTGCCCAAAACATACTACTGGAGCTTTTTAGCTAGGTATTGAACCTAACGCTGGGGATCTCTATTGCACATGACATTGCACTATGCCTATGCTTCTATAGATCTGGTTATTTTGCAAGCTGTATGTTTAATATTGTGAGTTAAGAAACCGTATTGCAGTCACTTTATGAAAAAGAAAGCCAACATCTAAAAGATCTGGCCTTTTTGTTTTCCAGAGGATGAAAGTCCTGGACAGACATTTCACAGGGAAAGAAGAAACGCCATTGCCATGCAGCCACAAGAAGGACAGAGCCTTGGTAAAATCAGTGAGGAGCCTTCTACATCTAGTGAGGAGAGGACCTCTTTAATAAAAAAAGAGATTCATGGATCTATTACACACTTGCCTGAACCCTCAGTTCCGTACCGGGGCACCGTATTTGCAATGGATCCACGAAATGGTTACATTGATCCACACTATCGTAAGTGCAAAGACTTCATTATACCTGCTTTCTGATGTGTTCCGATGTATATAACTCAACCACATCTTTTTTTTTTTTTTTTATAAGAGTCTAGTTATTCGAGATAAGAACAATAATAATAACCTTCATTTTCCTAAGTACATTCATGTTAGAGGAAAATTATTTTTAATATTTATTTTCATTAATTTGTACCATTTTTTTTTTACATCATTGCTGTCTGTGTAATTTTCTCAGCAGCTTTCTAAAGTTTCTAGAGGATTTCACAAGCCCAGGGGATCTACATCGTATAAAGTGTCACTTGTAAATTTGAACGTCATGCAGACCCCCTCAAAATCACATGACTGCATCACATAAATTTTTACTTTACAGACCAGTCCATTAGTCACAGAGCCCTTGCATATTACCAGCTGAAATCCAGATTCTTTGAAGTCTATTGGAATGAAATAGTACAGTTTGTCCACAATTCCTTCTCTGTATGAGCATTCTTTAGAACTCAAAAAGAGAATGCGATATAGTAGCATGCATATACAGTATATACCTGGAGAAATGTCTATATGACCTCAGACTTATTAGTCCTCAAATCATAATTAAGACGAATACAGTATATTGAGTTTAAAAGGGTAATTAAGACAAATAAAATAAATATATCAATTGAAAAGGGGTTTTCTCACTTTCATCTAGAAAGTATTTGCTAAACCCCATGGGAACTGATTGTTATAACTACTCTCTGCCCTGGTTAATAGAGCATAGACACTCCCATTCTCCAGTGAGATCTCTTTGGCCTGACAAAACACATGGCCATAGCTTTGAGACAACGCCTTTAATAAGCCTCAGTGTTTAATAATTGTAAGTAACTGAGTTGGGAGAAACAAGTTGAATCTAAATAACAAAATAGTGTATGCTTCTGTTGTAAGGTGGTATGGTATGATTTTAGCAAAGCAAGGATGTCCCTTGCTGATTAAAGAGTGTTTCCATGTAAGTTTGGCCTTACAAAGCTTGAGTTGACCCTTATTCAATGTATTTTTGTAATGAACAGCAGGAATATGCTTTGAAGGACATTGTTCAGATGTAACAACAAGATTTGGAAAACTTTCTACTGTGGTGTATTTTTCTCGAGTAACCATTCCAAAGGCCAAACCTCTGCTGGGTGTCCATAAGTTAAAGGGGTTGTCTCACTACATTGATTCATTACCTCAGTCCTGTTTTCTTGGTTTCATTTTGAATTGAGGGGCGTGTTTATTGGCTTCTACTATTCTGCAGTAGAAGCCAGGTCTGTAGCTATAGCAACCAGTGCTGGCAGCCTATCATGAGAGATTGAACAGGTCCGCAGGTATAGCAACCTGAGGAGCTGATGCAGCCCATACAAGAGGGGTTATCTAGGAATAGGTAGGACACTGTTAATGGACATATATTGCAAAATGACTTGTTTTTGCAAGATCTTTAACATAAAAAGCAATCCTTATAGTGAGACAACTCCTTTAAATGTCTAAAATAAAATTGGAAGTTTTTTTTATTATTTTTTATTATTATTAATTATTTTAGAGCACCATTAATTCCATGGTGCCATACAAGTCAAGGAGTTCATGTACATAATATAAGACAAGTGCAATAAAGCTATGTTCACACGGCGTAATTGCGGGGCGAGGGGGCCGGCAGCCCGCCGGCCCCATAGACATTCATTACTAGCGGCAAGTATTCGCCGCGAGTAATTGACATGTCACTTATCTCCCCACACGGCCTATTGTCCGAGCGGGGATAGGAGACGTAATCCATAGTTCTCTATGAGAACTGTGGATTACCGTAATGACTGGGACGTATCTCGCCCCATATTGAGCGCAGTATGGCACGAAATCCTCGTCGAGATGCGTCCCAATTTCAGCCGTGTGAACATGCCTTAACACTAAATAACACACTGATACGGAAGAAGAGGGGACTCTGCCCGCAAGATCTTGCAATCTAAAATCCTTTCATATATTAAGAATAAATTATGCTAATATTCCATAAAGGCCTTATATCCAGACTTTTTTACAGGTCCAAAAACTTAGATGTAGCAGACATTACAATGACTGGATTAAGGGTCGCAGTAGAAGTGATTTGCTATGAGCATGCTTTACTTTCTATAAATGTTGTTTTTAATAGATGTTTGATCCACAAGTGCTTGGAATGACAACTCTTTTTGAGCCCCATCTTTAGGGTTGTTCACTTTCGAGAGCATAAAACACAATGTATTTTTTTTTCAATTCACACTAATGTGGGAAACTCTAGTTTGATCAGTATCAGATTAAAAATAAACAGTTCTTTGGTAATAAACGGCCTTTCGAGGTGTCAGAGCATACACCTTCCTATTCTAGATTTATCACCCAGGCAGGATATGACTTTGCCTTTTGGTCTCCAATTCCAGATGAGGCTTGGCGACCTATGAAATGGGCCCCAGCCTGTTCCCCCAGCTTAAATAGTGTTCACAAGAGTTTAAGGTTTATGTTAAAAGGTCATTGACTAGATGACTGATTAGCAGGGACAGCTGATTAGTGCACAGGTTTTGCTGGAAGAGAAGTGCCAAGGATAAAAGCTTGAGTTATCCCTTCATTAGTTGGTAAGCAGCATAAAACAAGAAATGCTCACTCATTGGGGAACAGATCAAAGTGCTTCACAACTTTAATAATTTTCACCAACAAGTCTTTATTTTTCAGCGGTTTACAGTAATGAGACAACACATGTGTTTTTTTGCTTGGAGACCCCTTCCTAAAAGTTATTTATGAGCAATAATCATCTTTAATGTTTTCTGAAGAATCCGGTTAATGTAATTTTTTTAAGATGTTGAACCTTAGCGTGAATTAGGGACCTTTTCATATATTTATGCACGTATGGATTTATACCGTATATCATTTTATAGAAAGTTACATGTGAGAAAACACAAAGAAATTCTTAAAGAAAATAAAACTTGGTGTCCAAACAGCCTGCATTTAAAGCTTGAGGGTCATATGTATGAAATTTGCCGCTGACAGACCAGTTCTAAATTGATATAGAGGAGTGTAGAATGTGACAGTATATATGAACCTGTCGTTTGTAGGTTCATATATCCGATGTGGTATGTCTTGCATAGCATATCTTTGCCGCATACCTTTGGCGCGTTCAGCAGTGCCGTGTTTTGCGCACAACTGTTCATACAGCTATAGAACAAAGCACGGCAGAGAACTGCTCATACATGTTGCCCTGAGTTTCCTGACAACTTACACATCTTTCCAGTCTCATCAGTTATTTGATATTGTTTTCCTGTATATTGTAATGATGATGAAGATAAGAGATTGTAGTTGCCAAACAAAGCTTACTATAGCAATATATCTACTTTTTTTCCAATATCTGGTATTACAGCACCAACCTTTAGGTTTACACTGGCCAAACATTTTAAGTCTGATATCACATATGTAGTTTTTGTGTAAGTTTTTTTTTAGTCTAACAGTAAAATGAATGTGATAGAGAGGGGAGGTTTCAATGTCTGCTTCATACTTTTGCCGTTTTCGAGAAACCACTCCTGTCTTTGGCCTAAAAAAATGGCCCAAAAAACTTGATCTGTAATTCCAGCTTTAGGGTACGTCTACGTGGCAAGTATTCATAGTTGATTTGTGACGAGGGTTTTCAGGTTTTGAAAACTGGGAAAAACCGACTGTAAACCTTCCCCTAGACATCAGTAGAAAATCCGAGTTGTAGTCTTCACATCTCAGATTTTCTGAAATCAGATATGAAAATTGAAGGTTTTGCAAAAAAACTTGGAACATGTACATTCATCCGCCATATTTCTCTTGGATTATTATACAATTCAATGGGATGGCTGATCCGAAAACTGTCCAAAGAAAACGCACCAACAAATGAAATCCGAGTGTAAAACACTATTCAACTACTGGTTAGATTCTAATTCAGAATCTGATTAGTATTTGTAATTTGCTGTGTGGACGCAGCCTTACAAATCACTAGTTGCAAGTAATCTTAAAGGGCGTTTCTGAGAAATTTGAAAAAGGGCCATTGCTTGGGATTGCTCTATAGTAAAAAGAAAATGTGACCCCAGAAACTGCTGTATTTCCGCCCTATCTCCACTGATGACCTCACCTTCATTATTCACTCTCTACTGGCTTCCAAGCACTCTGCTCACCTCCTAGTCGTCTCTCACCCACAATATTGGTCTTTTCTGATGAAAGCCAGTTCATGCTGAAATGCCATGCATAGAACATGGAAATATCTATAATTATTATATTTGGCTAAATCCCCACAGCATCAGACAAAAAACGTCCGATGCACGACCGCGGTTCTTGTCACATTTTGTGCGAAAACCACAGTCAGTTCTCTTTTTTTTTTTTGCTGTCGGCCCATACATGTATGGGAAGACGACGAAAAACTCAAAGTGCCAGCATGTTATGCAACATATTATATAAAACACCGGCGCCAGAAGATGAGCGGAGAAAAAACAACCTGTGTAGGCTACAGGTCGTTTTTTCTATTTAAGTCTATGAGCTGCCTGAATGATCGTATTTTGGGGGTTTTAGAATCCTAAGTGTCGGAAATACGATCGTTTTTCTGTGCAGTGGAGACATAGCCTTACTCACATGGAGAGTCATATTTCTTGTTTCTTTTTGTCTATGCTCATCACTTAAATAAAGAAAATAATATAGCATAAATACTTTCTACTGAGCATATCCCAAGAAGATGTGCAGAATCCACTCTTTTCTGTGGTTCATTGTTTACTTCATACTGCAGCCAATTACTAGCCCCATTGGTCACGTGCCGTACATCCAGGCTTAGTGATTGGCAGCAGAGTCATTTGAACCATGCATGTGATATCATCGTTGAAGGACGGAGGGTAAACTGGAGCGCTGTGTGACAGTGGCTTCTGGGGTAATATATATATATATATATATATATATATATATATATATATAATTTTTTTATTTTAGGCAATCCTATCTTGTCTAAGAAACAGATGGTGTTTTTATGGCCTATTGAGTTGTGTGAAGAACCAGGACATTCTGCCGCCTTGTATTCTCTTTGGTATATATTTATTTGGAGTGTTGTCATGCTGCTCGTAGACAGTAAAACTACTTGTCCTCATTCCAGTAAATGCGTAAATGCCACTAATAAATACATTCATGATTGTTTTTGTGAGCTATCGCTAGGCACCATTGATGCTCCTCACCTAGTAGTGAGGATCATCGGAACAGAAATGGCCATCCGATCCGCACTGCATGACCTTTCAAACCACCAACCATTTGTTATGCAAGACGTCTCATGTAAAGGAACCTTTTCAATTTTTTAAATTTGATAGACCTTATTGATCTATCTATCTGAAGAGCTCATGATTCAATATCTACATTCATCTATTCTCTGCAAGAAGTCAAAGTTGTTGATGCTCGGATGCATTTTTAGAATTGAATTTTGTATTGTGAAGTTGTGCAAGAGTTCCAATGTGCAAAAAATAAAAATAATGACTTTTTAAAAACTGAACAGTGGTATAATGAATTGGAAAGTAGGTAATGTCGAATAGATCCATATAAAGGAATGCTTAAAAGTAAGTGTCAGGAGCCTTATCATTTTTAGCCTAAAAGTAATAGTGGTCGCAGTATTCTCTTGGATTTTGATTCAGAGTTGGTTTGGATTTCACTGATTCCAAAAGAATAGATGAAATCTGCTGCAAAATCCACAGCAAATTGAACATATTGTAGGTCTAAGATTCTGAATTTGAAATTCCACAACAAATATGTGTGAATCCAAAATGCAGAATGTAATTATTGTCTTAGCCAAGGCCTGAAGCAGATCGAAAAAGGAAATTTAGTATCAACTAAAGATTTAGGCCTCATCTACACAGCACTGGTTTTTGGTTGGATTTTTAAGTGGATTCTGTATTGAGAAATCGCAAAAATCCATCTATAAACCAGTCCTCATAGATTTCTAAACTGCTGGATTATTGAACATGTTCTATGATTCGCTGTGTTACAGAAGATTTTAGTGCAGTTCAATGTATTAGAAATCCGAAATCTGACCGCGAAAGCCGCAACAAAAACCGTGGTATGGCAATCGTAAAATTTGTGCCGTGGAAAGTTAATGTCAGTGGGAGTGCTTCAGAACGTCTGAAGCAACAGGCGTATTACAGGCATATAATGGCGCGCAGGCTACGCGGCGAAATACACCTGAAATGTGCCATGTGAACAGACCCTTACAAACGCATAATGTTATATCGCATAATGTTGCCATGTTGGATTTTTTTCCTCATTGGACTAGTGGGTAGAGCTACAGTTGCTAGACGCACTATATTTCTCATAAAGCCTGCTTCCTTCCAGCTGATATATAGATGCTATACACTATATCCACACTAAATGTATTGACATATAGCAATGTATATACACATATATATGCACACATTTGTAACAGTCTCCTTTCACACCACAAGTCTTTCAGGGTGACTATAGCACACATGCTCAGTGATGTCAGTCACCCTCACCAGGAAGTAACTCAGAGTCTGTCCTGCTGCTGTACTCTGTATTCCAGGACAGGTTTCTGCACAGGAAGGAGCCCGTTACCCATTTTCTTCTGCTATAATGATTATCCCCTTAGATAAAACAAGCAGACTTTTCTAATTAAAGGTATTTAAGTATTTTTCATTATGACATGAAGTTTATATAGTTATTTTTCTTTTTTTTCCTCTTTAAGGAATGTGTTTTAGTACCTGAGTACATTTTTTTTCTGTGCCATCAGTTTTCCATAACAAATCATGTAATTCAGAAAACGTGTGATGCAATGAATTCTCCTGGAATTAGTCTACCATAAAAAAAACATGCAACAGACAGCTATACAGGAACACAGGAAGAAAAACAATAGCAGTCTATAGGAGAAAAACACTACAAACTGACTGAAAAATGCAACACCTACCATGCTGTGTTTGGGGAAAAAAATGCCAGTGACTTAAGAAACACACAAAAAGTGAGGAAAGACACCACAAAGAAGTGACTTGCAGTTAACATCTGGCTACAGAATTGTTCAGCAAAAAACACCTAAACAAACTGATAAAAATGGCGCACTAAACATGGTGTTTTTAAACGCTATATGCTACATTAGCCTTCTGCTTCCCTTTTTTAGATTTGACTTTAGTTTTGGCAAAAAGTGTAAAAAGCTGTTGTGCTTGAACAGCCTAAAAAAAAAAAATTGAAATAGTTAACTTTATTGTTTTCAAAAAGCAGTTATCTGAAAAAATATTGCTCCTTAGCAAAATATGTCTGTTGAATTGCAAAATAAAATCTTTTACGACCGATTGATGAAAAGTATATACTTTTTTTTGACTTATTGACTGTGATGGATACCAGCTGTTGGCGATTCATTGCCTATAGGCTAGCGTGAAAAAAAAGCGTATGTTTAACGTACACATTTTCTTACTGGATGATGTGTGACTGTATTGATTTGTAGCCTGAGATATTAGAGTTAAGGGTGAACTTGTGTATATAACGTTAAAACAACCTGCCCGTCATTGTGTAGCTACCAGCTGACTCCCTACATTAGCTAGATCTCCACAAGGAAAGCTGGTACCACCCCTATCCAGCAGCCATGAACTGATGAGCGACAAGAACCCCGAAACAGCTGTCTGCAGGTGCTTCTGGTTTGGCTGATGCCCCTAATCATGTTTCATGGCTCTTCAATGGGTCGGAAATAGATTAACTGGGATATTCCTGGTACTATCAGAATGTTCTCAAGTTTATGAGGGAATTTCAGCTGGAGGGACTCATGCGTGATACTTGGAAACCAAAAGCAATCTACAAGTTTATTTGAGCGAAGACCTTTTTTTAGTGCTCCCTCCTGACACAGCAGAGACTGCTTGGAAGAAAGTGGCTTTTGGCAATTTCCTGACCAGTAGCTGTTTCTGACACGTCCGGTTAGTAAACACTAGTGTTTACCATGAAATAACAATTCTGGAACACCTTTTATTTGAGCTCTATGTTGTGTGGTTCCCACCCTGTAATTTCTCCTAGAAATTCATTACCAGTCTGTTATATGGGTGTTACCAATTGGGGTTGCATCTTAGCACTGATGGGACAGTGACACAGCCCTTTAACAGCTAGAATGGTAACACTCATCTGACTGATTCAGGAATTAATTCTATAAGAAATAACAGAGGAACAGCACCTCGAACAGTTATAAGAGAAGATGCTCCAGAATTGTTATATCACAGGAAACACAAGGATTTATTAGAACAGACAACCCAGGAGATTTCACACGTCCATGATGGACCAAACAACTGACATTGATGGCCATTCAGGAGGCCCTACCCCTATGAAATTTTATGCATGCCTGTGGACTAAGCAATATGAAGTACTACTTGGATGTTGGATGCCATAGAAAATTAACTCTATCTCAGTTGACTGGAACAGCCTATCATACCACTCGGCACTTCTTTGGACTGTATTGCATTTGAGGCTATGCAGTAAGCCTATGCCTTATGAAGTATTTTAAAGGAGTTGTCTCAGTACGTCGATTCATCTTACCTCAGTGCAGTTTTCATGGTTTCACTTTGAATTCAGAGGTGTGTTTACTGGCTTTCACTAGGCTGCAGTAGAAGCCAGGTCTGGAGCTGCAGCAACCAGTGCTGACAGCCTATCAGGAGAGATCAAACAGGTCTGTAGCTATAGTGACTTGAGGAGCTGATGCAGCCCATACAAGTGGGGATATCTCAGAATAGGTAGGACACTGTTAATGGACATATATTGCCAAGTGACTTGTTTTTACAAGATCTTTAACATAAAAAGCAATCCTTGTAGTGAGACAACACCTTTACGGACTCTGTGACTTGCCAAGAAGCTTCTGGTTATGACCTGAAGGAGGATATCCATGCAGCACTCTCACAAGCTGGTTCACAAGAAACTATGTAGTCATGGACAGTCCAGATGATGTGGATGGTACTCTTTTTCACAGTTTTCCATTGATATATCTGTCCTTCAGTAATGCATCAACTTGTAATCCCCTTTTCTTTTTTTTTCCTATTTCCCCTATCACCTGCCTATGGCTTGGTCAATGATGTGCAGTGGTATTACAATCATAGTGTATTGCATGGTGTAATGTATAGTGTTGGATTCTTGCCTGTACTGTATTTTATGCTTTTGTACTACAATGTATGCATATGATAATCATTGTACTGCTGTCCATATGTTTGTATAGTTGATGACTATTTGAGCTAAAGCGATTCTTAATAAACTCAAACCAGCTGTCTACAGTATAGATGAATGTTTCTGGTCTTTCTGAAATTCCTAGTTATGTTTCTAGGCTCTTTAATGGATTGAACATTTACTTACAGAGTAGCCCACTGATCAGCCGTAACATTTAAACTGAATGTCTCATATTGTGTCGGTCGCTCTTATGCCTTTAAAAGATAACTGACCCATTAAGGCTTGTGCTCCATAATACCGCTGAAAAGCTAAATGACCCTATATACAGCAAGCTCAGATGCTCTGTGTTTTCTTCTGATGACTTTCTGTTATTGCCATCACCACCTTTTTCAGCAATTTGTGGCTTTTCAATGGGATCAGACAGAGTAACTTGGGTGCCTATGGCCCTTGACCAATTGCTTTGCTAACTTATAGAAGGTGCTACATAACAGGGGCACCCAACAAAATTGGCCATTTTAAACATGATGTGACTCGGCCGTGTAGCTACCAAAATTTGGCCTCTGTAAAGGACTTTCAGATCCTTATGTTTATTTTTTCCATGCATCAATTTAAAGAGCTGATTATGTTAAATAATGTCATTCACTTCACTTTTCAGTGGTTTTAATAGTTTGGCTGATTAGCAATACCATACATGTGTTTTTAAGCCACTAAGGAACTTTATTCTACTGTATGTGCCTTTTTAGGGTGCAGCAGAATAAGTCCTGCACGAGTGTTCTGTGCTCAGGTGGAGCTCCCATTTAACCCCTTAGATGGTGCAGTCATTATGGACCGTGGCATCTAATTGACTTGCATAGAGAGGGGGACGCCCTCTGTCATTCCATCAGCATCCCTGCTCCAACACAATTATGTGGTGGTGATTGGTTTCTATGGGAGCCAGAGGCCTAACAATGGCAGGGCTTAACAAGATGCCTGTTAATTAATAACTTCTACTAGGACAAAAAAAATAGAAAAAGAGAGGTCAAAAAAGGAAATAAAGTAAGAAAATAAACCCTTTTCCCTTACAAAATGCTTAGTAACTGACAACCCCACCCAAAAAAACTAGTTAGCAAATTATTTATCCTGCACAGGGAACACCATAAAAAATCTATAGACAGATTAGCTCTTTTTTGATCATCCCACATTTCAATAGGAAAAAAAACTGCATAAAAATCAATCAAAAAGTGGTACAAGTTTTCTCACAAATAATAATAATAATACTAATAATAATAATAATAATAATAATAATAATAAATATGCAATTTTCCTTTGAGAGGCTAAACATTCAGCAGGTCCTATTATATAGAAAGCAAATTATCTAGCAGCAAAGTAATGTCAGTGTGGTAAGAAATCCACTCCACTAAGAACCCAATGTAAGTGTTGCCTGGTTTAGACTACTATCCACTGCACCAGTTTGCTAACCACCACCACTACTTTTGCTTATGAAAACTGGAGAATGTAGCACAACCCCCCCTCTTGATGCTCTAGAATGCTTTACTTTTTGGGGAGTTGCTATACAACACAGGATATTAATTTACAATTTTGGCTTATGGAATGTTGGTTACATGTTTCACAGAGTTGAAATGAAGAGTTGGCTGTATTTCAAAGTTTACTATTTGCCTTTATGTGTGAAAAAACTGTGGAAAGTGATGAAGCTGAGGACTGTAGGTGTTAGTTGGGTTCATTTAAAGCTGGTGAGATCACTTTGACTGCTTTTCATTAACCTATAAAACTCTCGACTGAGGCACATACATTCCACAGTATTTTCAGAGAGCCATGGGGGCTTATACAAGCAAATGATCTAATTTCAGAGCCCTGCAGCTGAATGTGAAAAGAAAACATGGGTGATGACAAATGCCACTTTGACCTCCTCCACCTCAGCCTTAAATGTCACCTCTTAAATGTGTCACAGGTGCCAGTGATACCATTTGGCATAATGCAGAGTCGGCAGAGAACTTTCTCAGTATCCCCAAAGGGTCAGGCTTCTGTGTCCACTGTAGCATTACTTAAAAAAAAAAAAAAAGCAACAGCACCTGGACTGTGCAGCACCTGGCAGGGCTGATATAGTACTTGCCATGTTTTTTGTCTGCGCCAGTGACATGCATAGACTAACTCTGTGGTTTTATTTTAGTGTCACCATGTCTATGCTCAAAGTTTCAAACTTTGCTCTTTTTTATTTACTTTATTCTAAAAAAGAAAAGAAAACCTGCATTGTAATTGGCATTTGCCTGTTATTGGTGAAATGTAGGACAGATGAACTTATCTTAGAACTATTGCTCAGGGTGGTTTTTAATGTTCACCCAATATATCATTTTATGGTTATCACAGTTAAATTATATTATATATTATATATTTTAGGACACTTGTAATAATGTTAGGCTACACTACACCAGTTTTTGGTTGGATTGTCGGCGGATTCAGTATTTAGCATTCGCCGGAAATCTGACTATAACTAGTGTCTCATAGACAGCAATGAAAAATTAGTGCTGTAGTCTACACAACACGGACTTTATTCGCTCAGTTTTCAAGCCCGGTGGATTTGAAAACTTGCTGGATCTTTGACCAGATTCCTGTCGGATTCCTGTACAGTCAATGTACTGGGCCGGCGGGAAATCCGAAAACCGACTGTGGTTTTTAGTTCAAGACCGCGCAAAAACACTATTTTGGATGGCATTTAACATGGCTGTTTAGACATAGCTTAGGGTTTTTCTAAATGGAGTCTGTCTTTACATGTATTGCCACCTGCACCGATAGAATAGCTGAGTTGGACAGGTCCTGTAGGTATAATTATTGTAGATTGCCAGTGGTGGCAGACACGTGAAAATTCCTTTTGTTTGTTAATTCTATTAAAATTTACATTTTACACCTTATATATTGGCGTAATAACTAGGATGGTCTACACTGCACATCTAGATTATAAGGCCATGTCCCCACGGCACGGGTTTTTCGCCTTTTCGCCCGGGTTTTGGGTTTAACAGACTGCCTGAAAAAACCTGCCGAAAATGAGCAACAATTGTGCTCTATGGAAAACCCGTGCAGGCAGTCCCCACTCCCGGGGTTTTTTCCGCCCGACGGTTTTGCTGCCGGCGTTCGGCGGCAAAAAACATTGAACATGTTCATTCTTCCATCGTTTCAGGACGGAAAAATGACAATTCAATAGAAGGGGGGAGGGCTGCCTCCCCGCCCCCCCCCCCCCCCCGCGGGGACCGGGAAAAAAAGGGGGGTTTTTCCCACTGCCTGGGGATGCGCCCTAAGGGTATGTTCACATGGCATACAGTACGTGCCGCCATACACCGGGTGTTTTGGGAGTCGCTATGATCAGTGCGTTTTCCCAAAGCACGGGGAAGCCAGCAGCCCGGTGGCCCCATTGACATGCATTACACGTGGCGCGTAATCGCCGTGAATAACTGACATGTCACTTATCTCCCCACACGGGGGGACGAAGCGTAATCCATAGTTCTCTATGAGAGCTATGGATTACCGTAATTGCAGCACGCATCTCGCTGTGTATTAAGCGCAAATAAGCAGCTAAATACGCCTTCAATTACGCCTGAAAATTAGCCGTGCTGAATTTACAAAATAGTTATATTGTTGCACCATGCCTCCATGGATCAGCACGTTGTGTCATATGTTACTGCTTTTAGAGTTACTTTTTGAAATGCATAATGTTTGGTTACTTTATCTTATTTAAAATTAAAATGGAAAGTGGTACTACTACAGTACTGTAAAAAGTATTCGCCCTTTTTACAATTTCTTGTACTTTTGCTTAACTAATCACACTTGAATGTTAAATGTTATGAATCTACTTTTAATATTCGTTAAACACGACTCATGTTAACAACAAATACTGTATTTTAAATGATGATTTAATTTAGTAAATAAAAATGCTGTTTAGTCCTGCCTGGCCCTGCATGGGAAAAAAATTCCTCTTAGTTACTAAACCAACCAGTTCAGGATGCAAAACCAAGCCACTAAACTCTACATACCTGGAAAGCGTTACAAAACCATTGCTTAGGTTCTAGGACTCTAGTGAACCGCAGTGAGAGTCATTACTTAGATATGGAAAACATTTAGAACTGTGGTAAACCTTTCCAGGAGTGGTGAGCTTACTAAAATGTAACCAAGAGTGTATCAACTACTTATCCAGAATATCACAGGTGAACATCTAAACAACTGCATGCCTCATTTGCTTAATTTAAGCTCATTGTAAAGTTTTTTATTATAAGAAATTATAAGAGTTGCAAGGCGCAAGCCACTGATGACCTCAAGAAACTCAAAAGTTTGCCTAAAACATTCAGACAACCCTTAAGACTTTTGAGATAATATTCTGTTCAATATTTTGCAAGACTTGGGTCCTGTTACCTCTGTCATAAAGCTAACACCGCATTGCACATAGTAACAGTCAAAAATGGTGGTGATAGTATGAGGGTCTGGAGCTGCTTTGCTTTTCTGGCCGGTCCTGGACAACTTGTCATAACCATGAATTTTGCCCTATATCAATCCTGAAAAAAGAGTATCCACCTGGTTCTCAAGCACAGTTGACTTATGCAACTAGACAATGATCCGAAGCACACAAAGCACGTGAACTTTTGCATGACTCAAAAGAAAAAAAAGTAAATGTTTTTGAGAAGGAAAGTCAAAGTACTGACTTAAATCCCACTGAGATGTTATGGAAAGACCCTAAACTGGCACTTCATGCTTGAACCAATGTAACTGAATAAAAACAATTCTGCAGAGAAGAATGAATGAAACGTCTGGAAAGAATGGGGCAACCAGGTATCAGGTTTAGGGGGGCATTTCCTTTTTCACAGGGGTGATAAAGACTTTAAAACATCTGTCTTCAATAAGTGGATTGATCATTTAAGGGCAGCATTTTGTGTTAACTTGTGTTGTCTTTTATTTTATACTAAAATCACGATCATTTACTGAAGAATTAGCAAAAATAGAAAAAAATAAGAAAAGAGCACATACTGTTTGAATATTGCATTGATATAGTTGATTTTCAATCTATGCAATGTACTATAATGAACAGCAGATAGATGCTTTATTTTGTGCTAGGATTTATTTGCTGGACATGCTTTTTTTTTTTTGGTTGAGGGGGTTAAAGAACAATACCACTTAATGTGTGTTTGGCTGGTATATTCCCTGTTTTGTGTTCCCTACCAAAAATAACAACGGTAGCAGGAGGTTGAATAGTCTAGGAATGGCTGTGATTATTCAACCAGACAGTGTGTGGTCATGGGTCAGAAAAATACTGCTGGCTGAGCACAGTTGATTCAGGTATAATGGATGCAATGAGGGATGTCCTTTGATTTCTTAAATGATAGACCAGAAGAAAAGGAGGTACTGTTTTAGTGATATTACTTCTCTTTGCAAAGTAGCTTGCTAATGTTTAAACTAAGAATGGCCTTTGTACACTTAGAAAATAGTACATAGCTACTAATCAGAATTAGTGGGTAGCCGTATTAAAGAAAAAATAATAATAACATGGAGTCTCATTATGGGCATCCATGCCATCTTTGCTATTTTTAAACTGTGAGGCCCACTGTTTATCTTGAAAATTTTAAGAAGATTTATAACAATTTCTGCAGAAACAAGGGAAGCAATTTTCTGCAGTAATGAATCAGATTCCAGATGTAAGTTACTCTTTAAAAAAAATTAAAGCAGTGACCTGATTGATTTGGGTAAATCCTCTATTTTTTTTTTTTAATCTTTCCAATAATCATTTCATGTTTGTTGTTAGTGATACATTTGTTGCTGCATGATATCTTTTCTTTACTACCATACAACATCTTCATTTTAAATCCTCAAATTCCTCCTGACTGCTTAGCATTTAGAGCTTCACCCCCTCTGCCCGGCTCAGGTCTCTGTTTGCAGACATGTATTCTCATAGCACTAAAATTGTGTAGTACGAAAAATGTGCCCTGGAGTAATGTATTCTTTAAGGTTAGCAGTTATGATTTATGAATGTTTTGTGTTCCAAAGAAAAAGGGTCAGCTTCCTGAAGCACAGAAGAGAAGAAAATGATTTTTGAAAGGCATGTGTATGCTTCTCATTGTGAAAAATGCTGCCGTGGTGATGATTTTTTTTTTTTATTATGGTTTTTTTTTTTTTTAAGAGTGTGCCTGTGGAATGTCGTGTTCTCTCGGGGAGTTCCACTTACAGGCAGAACTGAAAGACTTTCATTGCAGACGGATGGTAACTATTACTTCAAACATCCATAACATATGTGTGGAATAAAAACATGGCAGGGGGGATGTGCTCCCTTGCTGAGAGCAGCTCGGGGATGAGCTCGAACCCGTCTGGATTTCTGAATAAACATAACTTAAACCCCATGACAACCCAACTAAGTATTTGTGATAGTGGTTCAGTACCCTTGCAAAAATAAAAACGAGCCAACATGTGCTGTCCATGAGTTGCCCAAAATGACTTTTAAAGGAGTAAACCATTCCTCTACGTGAAAGACAAAATGTGGTGACGGGTGAATTTGATGTGGAGCTATAACTGTTAGGGAATAAGTAAAGCGTATCTAACCATGAGGTCAATATTTTGATACTGAGAATTTGGATTACTTTTTTAAGGGCTATATGAGGATACTGAACTGTAGTAGAAGTAACATAGTAAATAATCAGGGATCAGGTTGTTGAAAAGTGAACCTCTTTGCAGCTCAGAAGGAGAATGCCGTGACTCGGGGACCTAGTCTTCCCAGTTTGCAGGATATTGCAAGAACTATTGAATTGTCTGTGCGACAGGCTTTTTATATTGAAACATTGAAGAGACCTACCCCTGTAAACTGCGATAAATGTTGCAGAGAGGGGCTCATGTCAGAACTGCACTGTGGCACAGAATAAAGTTTTCTATGCCGGTGGTAAAATAGGTCATTATGCAGCTGCATGCAAAAGTGCAACCTCAGGAAATCAAAGTAAGAACAAGGTGATAGCACAAGAGGAGATTAAGAAAGTAAATGTCATGTCGAAAAATATAGACTACTTCAGATTGTGAATTTATATTTTTACTCAGCTCATTGGAGTTCTGGTCAGTCTTGGAGCCTCTGGCTAAGTTATGGACATTGTTTCTTGGGATTTTTAGGTAAATTTTTAGCATAGGCTGTGAAGTGTGTACATAAGGAGTAGTGCTATTTATGTCCAGTAAATTATTTGTTTATGGCATTTATCACCAGTTTTCCCCTTTGCATACCCCATCTTTAATTTTCTGCTATTAAGTCTCCCATGCACTGCACAGACAGAATAGGAGATCCCGCTACCCTATATTTCTATAGCACCCTCAGAAGCAGCAGCATGAAATTATAGAACCGTACAGATCCTTGTAAAATGTGATTAAAGTACTGGGAAGAGACACTGACCGTAATAGAACTGTCTTTTTATCTCTTCCTAATTCTCTACAGCCACACCCTCTCTAATCCCCCCTACCCTCTCCATAAACTTCTATGGATAGCATGTAACCTGTTCCCTCAGTCTGTCTTCTGAAATTAAAGGGGTTTTGCCAGGACGTGCCTTATCTGCTAATAAGCAAATGTAAACAAAGCCAAGCTGAAGCGAGAAGACACAGCCAGAGCACATAGCCGGTGTAATTCATAAGGGATTGTGTGAAATTTTTCACCGTTCCAAATCTAAACAAACTACAACTAGTGGATTCAGAATAACAAATGACAACAGGCTTTCCTGCCACAGCCTCTTGAAAGCATCTTCTTCCAATGTTCCCTGCATCAAATAACGCAGGGATCTACTCAGATAATCACACTACAACTAGTGGATTCTGTATACAAAAACACAACATAATTCTAACCCGAATGCCTTGAAAGCTTCTCAACTCCCTCTCATCAGATAAGAGTGTTCACTGCACAAGCCGCCAACAGCTCTTGTCAGGTCCTTATCCAATAGAAGCTTTTTAAGTAACTAAGTAAGTGCGAGCCGAAGCTCTCTCAGGCTGCAATTTTGGAATCCACTAATATTTATAAAAGTGATTAATACCTATATTGGAGGATACCACGTCAACATTACATCGTGGCAAAACCCCTTTAAGCAGATTATAGCAGGTTGTTCAGAGATAATGATGAGTTGTGAAATGGCATTTTTCTCTCCTAAAATTATTACAACGATTCTTCTAGTTGCTTGCATTGATTTAAGTAAAGTTTGTCGAAACATTAGTGTGTGTTTAAATTGTGTAGTACCAGCAAGCAGATTTACACATATTGCTCCAGTAATCCATTGCCATTCAAAGGAGTTTTCCTATCTGATAAATGGACATGCATATGCTAGGATTTGCCATACTACCTTAAGATTTGTATGAACGTTCAAGCCAATAGACCCATCATTGGATTTTGAGAAATATGGGGAACAAACCACATCCCTTTCTGAGTTTTTCCTGCACATTGGTGCAGAGCTACGTGTTAGGGGCCGCTTTGCAGGTTAAAAACATGAGCCACAACATTGGGGTAGCATCTATAATGTTCATTCTAGTGATCAGTGAAGGTCCCGGAGAATTAACCCCCATAATTATAAATGGAAGACATATTATAGCAATATTATTGATCGTAGGGGGGGGGGGGGGGGGGGGGGGGTGGGGGGGGAAGGGGGGGGGGGATATGAACTCATCTTCATTGATGTCTACCGCAGTTGTTCAAAGGGAACCAAGATCTGTGGGGATATTAAGTGTAGCAATCAAGCTGTGCTTGTAGAATGGCACCCACTATCGAAGATGTTCAGCATAAATGGGGCATCATCAGACCTATTTAACCTCCACTTTTAACCCTCTTAAAAAGTTTACAAACCGTGAAGTTCTTTTCAGATGCAAACAATTGATGTTGATGAATCCTAAGCACGTAAGGCCTTTGGTTCAGCAAGTGCCATATGATTGTGTGGCCAAAAAAACCAAACAGGAACATAATAGATGCTTAAATGTAGTGCTGGAAAGCTTAAAGGAAAAAGGTTTGATCTCTGTGAGAAAAAGTTCAATTCTCCAGTGAATGCAATAACTTTATCGGCCATGTGCTGTCAAAGGTATTGGTCTAGTAGAGTACCGTGATATCAAAGAGATTTCTACTTACAGAAATCCCGAAAACCCATCAGAATGATGATGGCAATTTTCTTGGACTATGTATAGTGTTAAAGTTTTACTCCAACATGGCCACTGTAAACCCCTGAGACAATGGACCCACTAAGCAGTTTTGTGGAAGTGAGGTCTATGCTAAATAAGATGCATTAAACTCAACCTTTGCCTCAACTTTAGCTTTTTTTTAGACTGTTTAGATTAGTGTTAAAGGAGTTCTTCAAGACATCTTAAAACCTCCCTACCACCTCCCACCATGCTAAAATAGAAAATTAACCTCCCTAATTACCTCTCCCATTACCCCCATTCCATTGCTGCCAGAGCTCCAGTGTTCCCCCCGTTGCCTCACTGATGATGTCTATGTTTTATGGATCCACATGAGCTGCAAGCAATCACTGTCTTTCTTTGGTCACATGTAGAGATGGGGTGAATTTCTCAAAAATTCGATTCGGTCACTCGCCGAATTTTCGAACAAAAAATAAATACGGTCCAATAGATTACTTTGGCACGGAATCACTTTAAAAAGCAGCTATTCCAGGCTGCACAGAGCCTTCAGGGTGCTGTAGCAACGTTGTGCCATGGTTAAATATGCAGAGAGGAGCTTGGTTTGGTCAATCATACAATGTTTGTGTTGTTAGTATGACATGCCAGATGACACCGCCCTCTTTAGAAACCTTCACTATAAAATTCCCTGGCACTTAAAGATGCAAAACTGACAAAAAACTCACGCGGGAATGTAGGCCTGATAAAGTCATGCCAGCGAAAGCATGGAAAAAAAAAAAAAGCAGAGATCTCAGGTGGCCAACATTAGTGACAGACGTTTGGAGGTGACGGTGCATGAGCCACAGCAGCATTAGGTCAGGCTTGGCAAAAACAATGACATTCTGGAGGTGGGCAAAACACTAGGAAACCACAGAGTGTCACAAATGACAGAGAGTGGAGGTCACGTCTGCAGCAGTATTAGGTCAGACAGTGGCACAATTACATTCTGGAGGCGACAAAACAGTAAAAGGCCACAGAGTGGCACAATGATACAGTTTGTAGGTCACGAACAGCAGCAGCATGAATCAGGCAGTGGCAAAAAGACATTCGGAGGCGGCAAAACAGTAATTAGGCCACAGAGTTGCACAATCACACAGTGAGGAGGTCCGCGGCAGCAGTATTATGTCAGTCAGTGGCACAATGACCTTCCTTGAGGCGGCAAAAACAGTATTTAGGCCACAAGAGTGGCACAATGAACCATTGTGTGATGTCGACGACAGCAGCACATGAGATCAGGCAGTGCACAATGACATTCTGGAGCGCAAAACAGTATTAGGGCCATCAGAGTGTCACAATCACAGCCAGTGGGGAGGTCACGGCGGCAGCAGTATGAGATGAGGCAGTGCACAATGTACATTCAGGGGAGGCTGCAAAAACAGTAATGAGGCCATCAGAGTGGCCAATCACACCGTTGTGGATGACACGGCGGCAGCAGTATGAGATCAGGCAGTGGCACAATGACAATTCAGGTAGCGCAAAACAGTATTAGGCAACAGAATGGCACTAATCACACAGTGTGGAGTTCACGACAGCAGCAGCTGAGATCAGGCAGTGGCACAACAAGGGACATTCTGTAGTGGCAAAACAGAGGAAGCCACAGACTGCGCACATGATGCCTGAGAGCGTAGGTCACGGCGTCAGAAACAGGGTCTGTTAGTGGCACAATGACACAGTGTGGAGGACATGGCAGCCAGCCACTAGCAGCAGCATGAGGTCAGACCAGTCGCAACAATGACACAGTGGTGATGTCACCCGCAACAGCAGTCAGGCAGCAGCAGCATGAAGGTCAAAGAGTGGCACAATGACAGAGTGTTTTGAGTGTGGGTGTTGGCAATAACCAGTCCCCCTGGTAAGATGGTGGAGGCATATGGAGAAACATCAGCAGATGTTTTGGCATCAGGTGGGTGCTGCATCGAAATAGTGCTGAGGCAGGTAGTTTGAAACCCAGTCTGACCCTAAAGGCATTTGGTGTGTAAATCCTGGTCGATCCGCGCCTTATTTCATCTTGGAAAAAGGTCATCGTTCCACATTTCAGTTTACAATCGGGTTCTCCTTGGAGGGTAAACGATGGCCCCGCCCGCCGCACTGAACACCCGCTCTGATGCCACACTACTGCGCCGGCAGGACACTTGCTCCACTGCAAACTCGGTCAAGTATCGGCCACACATCAGTTTTGGCTGCCAGTAGTCCAGCGGATCTCTAAACTAAGGTTGCAGAGTTGTTGTCGCAAGTAGGCCACAACCTCTTTGGTCAGAGACTGCTCATGACCTGCTGCTGCTCTGCTGGCGACTGCCCTCCTCACTAGGCGGGTGAAGGAACTGCTCATCAGTGACTCCAGACGTTAGGTTACTACTGATGTGAGCTGGTACTGCTCCTACCCCCCCTACCTTTCCCCCCGCAGCCCGGCAGTAGTAACGTGAGCGCTGATGGAACCCCCCGTCAGACCTGTCAAGAGGGACGATGCCTCACATAGCAGCAGCCAACTGATTACGGAGGAATTTCCCTATAGTAATTATTTTTTGATTTTTGTCTTCCCTCTCAATAGCTGGGAAAAATGGCTGCCATTTTTTGGACCGTTAAGAGATGGTCCAATAGGGTGGAGAGCCATAAGTCATCCCTCTGCCGGGATGCTGACTATTCGGCTGTCACTACCAGGCAAAATTAAGCCATGCTTGCGGGCCATCTGCACAAAGTGACTCCGAGGGGCTCCCAGCCTCCATTTCACTGTAACTGCCACTGGTGCTTGGGGGTCATCTGCCTCTTCTTCCTCACTCCATCTACCCTCCTCACCAGCTGTCCTGCTCCTCCTAACTTGTCACCTGGGTAGAAAATCCACTCATTTTCACCATACAATGTTTCTGCTCCAAATGTCCACCTCGCTCCTCCTCCATTTCAGTCCCCACCTGACTCAATGTGGCCACGAGATGTATTCGCCACTCTCCAGTCCTGCCCAGACAGATTTTTCAGCATCTGTTCACCAGGACATGAAGCAGTGGAATGATTTATTCATCCCCGAAGTCCTTGCGACAGACAAATAACGTTCTCCTCCTCGAATGGCCTCAACAAACGGCCAGGGTGTCAGCTCGACATGATGCTGCCCACTGCTGACATCAAAGTTTACACATGGGAGTACTTCTGTCTGCCTTTATCATTCAAAAAATCGTTAATGGCCTTTCTCTGTTTTCATACAGTCGGCCCAACATTGCAGGGCAGGAATTCCAGCGGGTGGAAACATCGCATATCAGAGTGTGTTGGGAGGAAGCCGAGTTTTGCCTCTGTCAACCTCGAGAAGGGTGTTTTCCTCTGCTTGTTACGAATGGATAAAGTGCTTGCACAGTTTCCTGGCCATTTCAGAATGTTCTGAGATCTGGTGAAGACTTCAGGAACCTTTTCACACTCAGATTGAACTCGTGCGCCATGCAGGGCTCATGGACATCCTCCTTCGGTGCAGCGCGGACAGCCCACCATTGTTTCCTCCCATTGGTCCGTCACCAGTTCAGAGTTGCGTTGGCGCGGCAGAATCCACACCCGGCCAAGCCCCATCGATTTCTTGCTGCATGACGCGAGCAGTTCCCCTCCCCTGTAGTGAACCCTTCGTTCGCCGAGGCAAGCCAGGTGTAGAACTGCGTGACACCGGGCTGTGCCCTACACATTTGTATGATGGAGCATACTTTGTGGAGGCTGAATGGTGGTGGTAGTGGAGAGGAGTAGTGCGGACATTGGCGCAGGTGCAGCATTGCAACTTGGAGGAGAAAGCGGCGTCTTCTTCCAAGTTGTTGGTGTGCCTGGGCTGGAAGCCGCATTCACCCAGTGGGCCGTAAGACATGTACAGTCCTGACGAATTTACAGCTCCAGACGTCCGCGCTGCTGTGCACCTTGGAAACAAACCGATAAGCTCAAGGACTGACCCACCTTCTTTACTACATAGATATGTAAGTGCTGTACAGCCTTTTAGGTAAATAAATTACGGCTTGGTAACTCTCCATCTAGGCTCCCGAAAAGCCATAAAGTTATCTGAACGGTGCAGATCAACCATTTGGAATGGAGGGATACATACCAACAACTGGACAGGAGCACGGACAGCTGCTGCAACTTAGGATGTTTTGACGCATAACAGTTGTCTCTTTTGCAATCGCCTCGCTGAACGACAGCTGGCGCCAGAGTAAGCGAGGACAGGATCATCTGGACTGGAAGATGTCAAAGAGAAACAGCTCCCCTCTCTGCAGAGGTAGTGGAGCCTTGACTTGGCTGCAATGGCATGTGTGCCACTGGGCTCTGGCTGCTGCTGCTGGTTTGCTCGCGGTGGCAGGATGGACCACCAATCTGAAGCCACATTTCTCCCCAGTCCACGCGGAAGGTGACGCTGCAAGTGTTTACACACAGCAGGTCCGTGGTGCCACGTTATCTCCCTGGCCACGCATCACACTTCTGCCACAGATTTCTACATAAAACTCCATATCGGCTCCTCCGTGTCTTAGCAAAGAACTGCCACACCGCCGGTATCAGATTTAACCTCCACGGCTCCGCACTAGTGACTAATGCCGCCCTCTGCCTTAAGATATCTCTAGCCCCTGTGCTGCTACATTCTTGTACCTTCAAGCGGGTTTTTTATACCACCGTGGCCGCTTGCTGCTCCCGAACCACACACTGCTGCTATCCTTGCTGACTCACTGGCCACACGCAGACCACGTTGCTGGCTGCGCTGCTGCACCCTGACCAGCCAACTGACGCACTCTTCTCCTCGACGATGATGAAGCCCTTTCCTCACCCCGGCCTCCCAAGTGCGGTCGGCTACTTCATCATTCTATTTGTGTTTCATCTTCACTAGCTTTCCTCATCAACCGGTCTTGGTATCCGAGGCTGACCTCTCATCCACAACATGACCTCCGCATGCCACTCTCCACATCTATACTTTGCCGCCTACTGCAAGAAGCAGGCGAAATTGCCCCATATTCTTCGCTTGCCAAGTAGCGCAGACATGCCCTCCTCAAATTGTTCATCCTCGCTATATAGTTGCGTGAGGCCAGACCACATAAGTAGATCTCGGCTGAGAACCGGATGGGACAGAGGACGTGCTGAGGACAGGTGAGGTGCCGCTGACCCCGTCTCCAAAGTGCCATGCCAACTAATGGTTGTGACTGAGGTTCCCCACCGACTCTTGGCTGGGGATGTCAGATGTCATCAGGGGGAAGAGGATGACCTATTCAACCAATCAAGAACCCTTGGTTTCTGAACAACACAACGACGGCCGCAGGATGACAGCGGCGAGTTGTTGCCTCACACCGAAGACCCTCTGGCGACGTCCCCCAAGTTATGCCTGAGCTGAGCTACCTGGGCCTTGTCCAGGAATTTTTTTTTGTGCCACTGCCACGGTACCAGGTGTGTCAGAGCCTGCCAACCTTCTCTGTCTGACATACTGTTTTGTTCTAAAATGTACAGACACTGTTTTGATGAATATCTGTATATGATAAATAAACACCCTGTTTTTGACTCCAAATGAACCCAGTAAACAAGCTGTAACCCTTGGATATAAATTGCGCTCCGCAAATGGCCAGGAAAATTTTACTTGTTAATGTTGTCGATTAAAAACACTGTGTGTTATTACTAAATTTAAAAGCACAAACAGGCTAATTAACCTTCGTACATGAATTAGGCTACAGGAAAAATTATATATTTTTGCTTTGAAAAGAGACGGTTTATTTATGTCCAGCAACACCCAGCAAAACAACGATTAATAAACCCCTTGATGTATATTGCTCCAAGAAGAAATTGAGTCGCACAAAAAAAGAAGCTTTGTAAGCGTGGTACAATTGCGTGTTTTCTCTACGCCACAGCAACAATGAGATACAAGATGTATTAACCATTGCTTGTGAATTAGGCTACAGCGAAAAATTTATATATATTGGCGTTGAAAAAGACGGTTTTCTTGGGGTCAGTACACAACACAGCAAAACAACGCTATAAATTAAACCCGATGTAAATTGCGCCAAAGAATTGAGCCGCACAAAAAGTAGCTTTGTTAGCTTGTTAACAATTGCGTGTTTTCCTACGCCACCATACAACAAGATATTCAGTTGTAATAATCCGTTGCTAGTGAATTAGGCAACAGGAAAAATTATGTATTTTTGCGTTGAAAAGAGACGGTTTAATTTAAGTCAGTCACAACCAGCAAAACAACGATTAAATAACCCCTGGATGTAAATTGCGCCAAAGAATTGAGCCTCACAAAATAGAAGCTTTAGTACGAGTTACAATTTGCGTGTTTTCTACGCCACACAACAAGAGAAACAGTATGTATTAACCTTTGCTTGTGAATTTGGGCTAAAGGAAAAAATTTATATCTTTTGGCATTGAAAAAGACGGTTTATTTTGTCAGCACACCAGCAAACAACCTTAATTAACCCCTTGATTAAATTGCGCCAAAGAATTGAGCCGCACAAAATATAGCTTTGTAGCGTGTACATTTTGCGTGTGTTTCTACCGCCACACAACCAAGAGATGACAGTGTGTAATTAACCGTTGCTTGGGAATTAGGCCTACAGGAAAAATTTATATATTTTGGCGTTGAAAAAGACTGTTTATTTGTTCAGCACACCAGCAAAACAAACGCTAATTAACCCCGGATGTAAATAGCGCCAAATAAATTGAGCCACACAAAATAGTATCTTATGTAGCGTGTTACAATTGCGTGTCTTCTACGGCACACAACAAGAGATTACAGTTGTAATTAACCTTTGCTTGTGAATTAGGCTACATGAAAAATTTATATATTTTTGTGCATTTGAAAAATGACGGTTTATTTTTGTCAGCACACCACAAAACAACGCTTAATAACCCCGATGTAAATTGCGCCAAAGAATTGAGCCGAACAAAACTATTATCTGTGTAGCATGTTACAATTGCGTGTATATCTAGCCCACACAACAAGAGATACAGTTGTACATTGAACCTTTTGCTTGGTTAATTAGGCAACAGGAAAAATGTATAATATTTTGGCGTTGAATAAGACGGTATTTATTGGGTCAGCACACACACAAAACAACGCTTAATATTAACCCCAGATTTAAATTGCGCCAAGAATTGAGCCGAACAAACTAGTATCATTTAAGCGTGTTACAATTGCGTGTTTTTCGCCCACACAACAAGAGATACAGTTGTAATTTAACCTTTGCTTGTGAAATAGGCTACAGGAAAAATTTATATATTTGTGCGTTGAAAAAGACGGTTTATTTTTGTCATCACACCAGCAAAACAACGGCTTAATTAACCCCTTGATGTAAATTGCGCCAAAAAAATGAGCCCACAAAAAAGTAGCTTTGTAGCTTTAAAATTTTCTGTTTTTTTTCCCCCCAAACAACAAAGATACAGTTGAAATTAACTTTGTTTTGAATTAGGCTAAGGAAAAATTATATTTTGGCGTTGAAAAAGACGGTTTTTTTGGGTCAGCACACCACAAAACAACGTTTAATTAACCCCTGGATGTAAATTGCGCCAAAGAATTGACCCCAAAAATAGTAGCTTTGTAGCTGTTCAATTGGTTTTTTCTACCCACACAACAAGAGAACATTTTGTAATTAACCTTGCTTGTGAATTAGGCTACAGAAAAATTATAATTTGGCGTTGAAAAAGACGGATTCTTGGGGTCAGCACACCAGCAAAATCACGCTTGAATTAACCCCTGGATGTAAATTGCGTCCACAGAATTGAGGCTGCACAAAATGGGGGGGGGGGGAGTAACATATGGTAGCATGATACAAGTTGCGTGTTTCTTCTCTCACACCACGACAACAAGAGATACAGTTGTAATTAACTTTGACTTGTGAATTAGGCAACAGTTGAAAAATATATAATTATGGCGCGTTCAAAAAAGATCGGTTTATTTTTTTGTCAGCACACCAGGCAAAACAACGCCTAATTAACCCATGGATGTAAACATTGAGCGCAATAAATTGAGCGCCGCACACAAATAAGTAGCTTTGTAGCCGTTTTACAGTTTGCATCTTTTTCTACGCACACTCAACAAGAGATACAGTTGTAATAACCCATGCCTTGCGAGAAAGTAGCTTACAAGTTCGGAAAAAATTGTCTTCAATATAATTTTATGCCAGGCACGACAAAAGACGACTTTCCATCGTAGAGGTCCAGCACACACCCAGCAAAACAACCCTTAAATTAACCCATGGATGTAAATTGCGACCAAGAGCCATTGACCCGTACCAAATCATTATGTACTTTGCAGCGTTTACAACTCTGCGACTGTTTTCTACGCCAACAACAACAAGAGATACAGTTTAATTAACCTTTGCTTAGTGAATTAGGTCTTACAGGTGAAAAATTTATTATATTTCTTAGCGTTGGAACAAAGAGACGGTTTCTTGGGGTCAGCACACCAGCAAAACAAACGCTTAAATATAAACCCCTGGATGTAAATTGCCCAAAGAATCTTGAGAGCCTCTCACAAACTAAGTACTTTGTAGCAGTGTTACAATTGCGTGTTTTCTACGCCACACAACAAGAGATACAGTTGTAATTAACCTTCGCTGTGAATTAGGATACAGGAAAAAATGTACATATTTTTGGCGTTGAAAAGACTTCCCTTTAGGGGTCAGCACACCAGCAAAACAACGCTAATTAACCCCTGGATGTAAATGCGCCAAAGAATTGAGCCCACAAACTAGTAGCTTGTTCTAGCGTGTTACAATTGCGTGTTTTCTAATGCCACAAACAAGAGATACTGTTTGTAAGTTAACCTTTGCCTTTGTGAATATTGGCCTACAGGAAAAATTCTATATATTTTGGGCGTTGAAAAAGACGGTTTATTTTTGAGTCTCCCACACCACAAAACAACGCTTAAGTTAACCCCTGGATGAAATTGCGCCAAAGAATTGAGCCCCCAAAATAGTATCTTTGTAGCGTGTTACAATTGCGTGTTTCTCTCGCCACACAACAAGAATACAGTTGTAATTAACCTTTGCTTGATGAAATAGAGCTACAGTAAAAATTTATATATTTTTGGGCGTTGAAAAAGACGGTTATATATTTGATCAGCACACCAGCAAAACACAACGCTTAATTAAACCCTGGATGTAAATTGCACCATAGAATTGACCAGCACAAAATATAGCGTTTGAGTAGCGTGTTACAATTACGTGTTTTCTACGCCACAAAACAACCAAGAGATACAGTTGTAATTAACCTTTGCTTGTGAATTAGGCTACAGGAAAAATGTATATATCTTTTGGAGCGTGATAACAGACGGTATACATGGGCGCGGGAGTCAGCACGATACCAGCAAAACAAACGCTTAATTAACCCCTCGGATGTAAATCTTGCGCAATAGAAGTCTGAGGCATCCAAAAATGTAAGTGGTATTTGTATTGTAAAAACGCTGTTTCTTTAAAGTGAATACAACAGGAAACTGCTCAGATCCCACTCATTGGATATTTGAATATGTATACTTGCAGCTGCAGTGGACGCACTACGGTTTTTCAGATCCAATTAGCCCCCAAAAAAATTAGAAATAATAAGCAACATTAAGAAGAACAGTCCTCTTGAATGACAAGCTGAGACACCCCCACAAACAATCGCTGTATAAAAATCAGATTCTTTCAGTAAGAGCTATACAGCCGCGGCAGGCACCTCCCTGTTGAGCACAGTGCGAGAGGAGTTGTGATCGCCTCCCCTCGACGTCTCGCGCCCGGAACTATATACATAGTGCGCGGAGTGAAAGTCACAGATATCCCGCCGGTCCCCTCTGATTGGCTTCACCTTCTGCAACATGTCATGCAGCTATGCCTTCTTCCTCCCAGAGTGCTTTGCACCATTTAGCGCCAATAACTCGCAGCCATTTACTCAATCAATCAGCACCACTTCATTCACCCGAAGTACCCCAAAGTTCGACTTCGTTCCGAAACTGAATTTTTCCTGAATTCTAAACGAATTCCACTATCGTTAGAATCTAAAAAAATAAGAAACACCAGAAATTAATGAATACAAGATAACGAATTCGCCCATACTCTAATTATAAACCTATACTCACCTCCTCCCCTCCATTCCAGTGCTGGCTCTCTCCAGTTTTCTATTTACCATCTGTTCTCTTCTGAATAGGGCATACCTGCTGCAGCCATTGGTTGACCACTCCCTTACATCACTGTAAACATTTCTGTGAGTGGCACATTTCATGGTTCTTCATATACCTTTATTCAGAAAAAAAGAATAGAAAGCCTAAAATAACATAGATATTTAATATACAAAAATAGTGACTAAACTACAAGGGGGCAGAGTGTAAAAACATGAAATTCTTAAACAACCATATTTGTCAAATGCCATTATAATGAGGGAGAGAGATTTTTTAAAGCATTTTTATTACTTTCTGCAAAGTCAAAAGTTTCCATACATTTCATTATTATTTGGTAGCATTGCCCTTAAACTGTACGTTTTAGATATCCTTCCACAAGCTTCTCACAATAGTTGGTAGGAATTTTGGCCCATTCCTCCTGACAGAACTGGTGTTACTGAGCCATGTTTGTAGGTCACCTTGCTTGCACCTGCCTTTTCAGGTTTGCCCATAATTTTCCAGCAGGATTGAGATCAGAGCTTTATGATGGCCTTTCCAAAACATTGACTTGGTTATCCTTAAGCCACTTTGCTTGGCAGTATGCTTCGGGTCATTGTCCATTTGGAAAAATCATTTCTGCCCAAGTTTTAAAAACTTCTGGCTGATGTCTGAGTTTGTTGTTCAGTATTGCCACATAATTTTTCTAATGATGCATCTATTTTGTGAAGTGTGCCAGTCCCTCCTGCAGCAGAACAACCCCACAACTTAATGCTGCCACCCTTGTGTTTCACAGTTGGGATGGTGTTATTAGGCTTACAAGCTTCTCCCTTTTTTCTCCAAACATAATGATGGTCATCATGGCCAAACAGTTCAATTTTAGTTTTGTCAGATCACAGAACAGTCAAATGACTCCAAAAATGTAGGTCTTCATTCCTATGTGCATTTGAAAACATTAATCTGGCTTTTATATGTTTCTTTTGGAGTAATGGCTTCTTCTTGGTAGAGTGGCCTTTCAGCCCATATTAATACAGTACTTGTTTCACTGTGGACACAGTCTTACCAGCTTCCGCCAGCATCTTCACAAGGCCTTTTGCTTTTGTTCTTGGGTTGATATGCACATGTCGGACCAAAGCACGATCATCTCTGAGACACAGAACCTGTCTCCTCCCTGAGCGATATGATGGCTGAACCTTTCCATCTTGTTTGTACTTGCATATAATTGTTTGTACAGATGAACGAGGCACCTTCAGGTATCTGAAAATTGCACCCAAGGATGATCCAGACTTGTACAAGTTCACAATTCTCTTCCTGATATCTTGACCGATTTCTTTAGACTTTCCCATGATGTTATACACAGAAGCAGTGTGTTTGTGGTGTGTGTTAAAATACACCCACAGCTGTGTCTCTAACTCTTTTAAAAGCTTCCAAAGACATGAAATCAACATAAGGGCTGTCCCAAATTGTTTAAAGACATAGTAATCCTAGTGTATGTAAACTTTTGACTTTGCAGAAAGTAATAAAGATGCCTTAAAGAATTCTCTCTCATTATTCTGGCATTTGGCAATTATAAATAATTTTGGTTCCTAATTGACTTAAAACGGGTAAGGTTTATTTGATTTCATGTCAGATAGTGAGAAAAACATACATATGTGTCTTTTTATATACTGTATGTAAACTCCTGATTTCAGCTGTATGTAGACATACGAAAAGAAGTTTTGAAATGATCTATACCCCTCCATTTCATGGACTTCATTCTCCACTGATTTGGTTCCCTGTGCAGTCATCCTCAAAAACATCTACAATGAGATGCAAAGAAGGGGACCCTTCATTTCTTTTATTTTTAATTTTTTGTGTGTTTTATAAAAACTTTAGAGAAACTAAGAAAGGAAAGAACACAACAGCTCAAATTGATATTCGGTGACATTGAAAAAGAAGTACAAAATTAGATATCTAGTGTAGAATTGCTGTTAATGCCCCAGACTAACATGGCAGAAATGAAAGGTTCAGTTAAGGAGGAGGTCCTTCAGATAGAGCAAGGCTAGCATATGTAGGTCATGCAATGATGTTTATGAGGTCTAATTGGATATTAGAAATCCATCATGACCATATAAGTTGACATTTATCTTGTTTATCTTAAAAAATACAAGTGACTTTCTTGTTTAGCATATGATAGGAAAAGAATCCATTGAATTCTGATAAAAAGAGGTAATTACTCTCCTAATTTGGGCATTTATTTGACTGCTAGGAAATTAAAGGGCATAAACATTTCTGATCATTTTGGTATAAATTCAATGCATCTATTAAGTAGGGCTTCCTAAGTTCTCTTCCTGTTAATTAATATATCATTAATTCTTAATCAATGACCTTTTAACCCTTGGACATGTCCACCAGATGTGGAGCTTGTCTCATGTGGTAGAACAGCCCCTAGAGCAATCGAATGAGTAGCCTGGGGCTGTATTGACTATCAAGGGAAATGTGAGGTACCATCTGGTTAAATCTTTGAGATTGGTTTCAGTTAACGGTGCGATCCAGACAGTTTTTACTAGTTGGCAGAACCAGTTGCTAAAATCACAACTGGTTTGCTGAACTGGGAGAAGTAAACCTCTAATTCGGTACAGTAACAGTGTTGTGTTCCTACATACAGTACTCAATTCAGGTGATGATCATGCCATGATTTCATCCAGTGAGACATTATGCAGAATACACTGTAGGTAAGCTGACTTCTCCCACCTTGTCTTGTTTGGCCATTTCATTCAATGCACTGCACTACTGGTACAGAAGAAAGTTCTGCATCTGCTAGTGTTATGATGTCTTGGATAGGGAAGTGAAGGTTTAGGGGACATTAAAATAAGCTAGCATTGGTGAGCAGAGTTGAAGTTTGTATGTTGGCTATATTGGGAGGCAGTGCTCAATCTTTCCACCTTTTTAAAGGCTGAATGGCTAGAAATAGCTCATGACCTGCTACCCTGGTGTTCCTGAAGCTATCATAGGCAGGTTAACTAAAATAGCAGTCTTCTTGTTTTTATTTTGTATCTCCTACCTCATGAATATTGTTCTTGTTGTAGCCTACCCCCTCTCCCAGGTACCTTCACATCTAACAAGCACCCTTCCTGGATCTGACATGCAACTCCACCAAACAAATGCCTCACTGCTCCCTGTGATGCTTTGCCACCCACTAGGTGTATTCATGGCTTAGATGATGCTTCCATGCTAACAAGGAACTTTGCTGTCCAGATGGTGCATTTCCACCCATTAGGTGCTTCGCTGCTTCTGACAGTGCCTCTCAGGGCACCTCTAGCCACCAGGCCCCTCCTCAACCACCTGGTGCATCACTGTAATGCATTTTCTCTAGCCCTAGTTTATGCATTTTAGGTAATGCATTTTCTCAGCCCCATCCCACCGCAGGTACCTTGCTTTCCATTTTGCAGTCCATTTGCCTAGCTTTCGTTGCTGCTGCTTTGCAGCCCCTGCCCTGATGATGATTTTTTTACCAAGCAAATGCCAAATATAAAACCTGCAAAAAGTCAAAATCATCTACATATAATTAAATAAAATATAGGCCACTCACCTCTGTACAGTTTCATACTGCTGACATTACACCTATTCTAAGTCATTTCCCCATAACCCTAGGAGGCATAAACTGAAACCCACATAGTTCTTGTGAGTGTAATTGACAAGAAGTGTCAAGTCAGAATAATTATGCTATAATTCAATTTCTTGCACTATCACATTATCAGTGATTTCTTCTTTACTTATCATACTTCTTTCTGCTCTCCATTTGTTTCCTTAGGCTCTAATTACATCGCATTTACAGTCGCTGTCACTGGTATACATTGGAATTAGATGATAAAGGTATTCAAATGTATAGTATGGTGTAACCCTAGCCTTTAATAGACCGAATATAATCTTGTCAGTTTTCGTGACAGTATAAGCTTTATTTAAATTGATTCCATTTATTAAATGCCTCCATCATCCTAATCTCTCATGCTCACCTTCAAGACTTCATATGTGCTGCACCACTGCTCTGGAATATGCTACCCCGTAAGATCAGGGTAATTCATAAACGCTCATAGTTTTAAGCATGCCCTGAGAATACATCTTTTAAGGCAGGACTACTAAACTTCCCAAATGCTAACACCCCCCCAGCTTTCATTCACATACACTTCTGACACCTCATGAACTTGGGCATTCACAGGCACTTATAATTATATAGATATGTATATATATGTATAGATAGATAGATATGCAGTTTGGGTAGCAGGTTCATCCACTTTCATGTGTGGTACCCAATATTTATGGAAACTGGCTAGACCATTGTGAAAACTAAGCACTTCCTTCCTTAAAGTGCCCCGGAACAAGGTTACTTTGGACTGTGGACATTCACCCTATTGCTACTCTGCAAAGCCATCTTGGTACCTTGGTTTATACTGTTAGGCACTTTTTTTTTTACTGTTTTATATTGTTAAACTCCGCTTAAATTGTTTGTTATAATATGTCCTGTTTGTACTGATCTGCACTGTTCAAAGGGTTAACTCATAACCAGCCAATACTGCCACTTGCTACATATTGACTGATAAGTAGGTAACTTTCCACTTTGCTTGAAGATGCAGAGTTGAGTTTTGGAGGGAAAAACTCAGCCAGTGCCCTCTATACCATCTTGAAAATATGTTGAGTCATTACCACACACCCGCAGAGAATCTCTATGCAAATGTCTGAGAGACTGAACGTGTACCAGGGGTGTTGTCAGGGTTGTTCTACTCCGCTCCAGTCCTTTCATTAGAAGATTTTATATCTCCTATGAACTGTATAAAAGGCTAGCATCCATGAGCCCTTCTTTGGGGTCAGCAAGAGGACTTTCAGCTGTAGACAGAAGAAGTTTCTGAAGATTTCAAAACCTGAGATCCTGGGTCCCCAGCACTTTGACCAGGAAGCCAGCACAGACGACTGAGCCACAGACCCTGGGACACGAGTGATTTAGTCAGCAACCAGCTTCCTTGAGAAGAAATAGGGGCCAGCTAGCCCAGGCCCTTTCTCAGCTCAGAAGCCGTTATATAGGGCAGTATGTTCACAACTGGGGCAATCAGGCACAATCATGTTCTCAGCATCCTTTTTGGATTATCTTGGCCCCGGCATCATCACCACTAAAGATATCACTGCTAAGTACCTTTATGTATTATCTTGTATATGCTGTGGTATTAGTCTTGTAGGCTATTGTTCTTTTGTACCCCTGATGAACCCTGTATAATTTCTTTGGGGGAAACGCGTTGGGTCCTGAATAGTGTTGAGCAATTACGTTGGCTATCGACATCGATCCGATATAGTTCGATTAGTCGGCCCACCATCGATAAGGTTTTCGATAGTCGATAGTCGATATCTCCGAATGACCATTAAAGTCTTTGGGAGAAGCAACAACACCTTCATTCTTAACAACCAAAAAGAGGCATGGTGAAGCTGAATTAACATCCACAAACAGTCAAATGGATACCTGCTACATCTTAGGCACATAACTTAGGCTATAAAAGACACAAGAAAACAGTCACACACCATTCACTATCCACTGTCTTGTACCACAGCATGACTCTTAAACCTGCATCACGCACATATTAAAAAGTGCCAGACGCAATATGAAAATGAACCATCATTTTACTTGATCTGGACATTGAATAGTTCCCTGTCCATTGAGCAGCATGAGCCCCAAAACTGCATGACCCCCACATTTAAAAAATGCCGGAAAAAAAGGAGTCTTTTCAACCACCATTTTAGTTTCATGAGACATGACTATACCCGTCCTGGGCCAAGCATGAGACCCCAAACCTGCATGACCCCCAGATTTAAAAAGTGCAGAAAAAGGAGTCTTTCAACCACCATTATAGTTTCACCTGGACATTGATAAACCTGTCCTGGGCCACAGCATGAGCACCCGAAACCTGCTTGACACCACATTTAAAAAGTGCTGGAAAAAAAGGAAGTCTTTCAAAACCACCATTTTAGTTTCACTGGACATTGACTATACCTGTCATGGGAGAGCCCAGCATGAGCCCCAAATAACACTGCATGACACCCAGAATTTAAAAAGTGCCAGAAAAAGGTGTCTTTTCAAACCCACCATTTTAGTTTCAACTGGGACAGTGGACACTATACCTTGTTCCTGGGGCCACAGCCATTGAGCCCCAAACCTGCGATGACCCCACATTTAAATAAGTGCCGGAAAAAGGAGTGCTTTAAACCACAATTTTAGTTTGCACTGGACATTGACTATACCTGTCTGGGCAACAGCGGCATGTGCCCCAACCTGCATGACACCCAGATTTAAAGTGGAGTCTGAAAAAGGAGTCTTTCAACCACCAGATTTTTTAGTTTCACTGGGACATTGACTATACCTGTCCTGGGCCACAGCATGAGCCCCAAACCTGGCTTGAACCACCACATCTTAAAAGTGCTGGAAAAAGGAGGTCTTTTCAACACCATTTGAGTTTCTCTGGACATTGATCCATATTCTGTCCTGGGTCACAGCATGAGCCCCCAAACCTGCATTAACCTCCCAGATTTAAAATAGTGCCGGAAAAAAGGAGTTTTCAACCACCATTTAGTTTTCACTGGACATTGACTTACCTGTCCTGGGCCACAGCATGGAGCCCCAAAACCTGCATAAACCCCAGATTTAAAAAGTGCCGAAAAAGGATAGTCTTTCAACCACATTTTAGTTTCTATCGACATTGACTATACCTGTCCTGGGCACAGCATGACCCAGGGACTGCTGGAGTTACAGTGGGTGCGGTGGTGAGAGCCCAGGCTGGCGTCCGTCACTTTAACTACAGGTTAAATGCCCTGATGAACGCGTAGCAACGAAAACTGTAGTGCTGAACCTCGAGTGCGGAAGCGGAAGTGTGAGAACTCCAGCCTTCCTCATGTTACACAGTCAATTCTGGGTAGCACTTGCCCCCTCCGTATGAGTGTGGACAATGAGCTTCACTTGGAATATGGTGGTTTAACGCTCTCTGTTACACCCATGGTGCCCTTTATCTTGGCCATTCTTTGTTTCTCAATTTTTACTCAACGTGCGGAGGAAATGGTCTCTGTACTTTGTCTCTTTGTCCGGTGCTCCAGTACTCCATGTCATCTGGAATAAACTACATCTGGTCTAGTTTTTTTCCTGTACCTCCTTGTACAATTCCGAGAATTTTTTAACAGCTATTTTGTACATGCAAGTTTTTTTAGTTTCTTTAATTCTAGAAAAACACATTGTTAAAATCGGATTGGAAACCCACCATGTCTTTGTTTCTCTTTTTTAATTGTATTAAAGGGGTTGTCTCATAAATGGATTGATAGCTACTGTTATAGATCTTGCAAAAACAAGTCATTTTGCAATATGATGTCCCATTAACAGTGTCCTACCTATTCCTGTCATGACAGGCCCTCTCCACCTTGGAGCCACTCTTGTCCATTGTTGAAGAAGACACAAATGTATGTTTATTAGAAACCAACATTTTTGGAATGGGACCTGTTAGGATAGCTGCATGTCACAGCAAAAATGCCTCCAAAAAATTCATAAGCATGCCTTGAGCACTTTGGACAATTGTGAAGAAACAAATGTCTGTAGAAAACAACATTTTTAGAAAATAGGGACCTGTAGTATAGCTGCATGTCAACAGCAAAATGCCCCAAAAATTCAAAAACCTGACCCATGAGCCACTTTTGAAATTGTGAAGAACAAATGTCTATTAGAAACAAAAAATATTTTAGAAATAGGGACTGTAGAGTATTGCTGCATTTCAATAGCAGGCAGTCTGGGGCCCCCCCCACCCCGCCCAAAAAAATAATTAAAAATGACTTCTCAGCCACTCTGTTAAAATGTGGAGGGGAGCAGATGAAATGCACTTAGAAGCCACATTTCTGTCTCCAAAGGGACCATGATTACTCAGCTTTATCTCACAGCAACCTGACACAAAAAATTAGAAATATGACTTCTCAGCCACTGTTTAAAAATTGTGAAGGAGAGAATGCCACTTAGAAGCCACATTTCTGTTCAAAGGACTCCATGATTATGCTTGTATCATCACAGCAACCATGACCCAAAAAAAAATTATAAATTTGACTTCTTCAGCCCATGGTTAAAAATTGTGACGGGCAAACATGACCCAAAACAATTGACAATGTGAAAAATCTAAAGATGAAGTGAGTAAATGGACTATGGTTTTGTTCATGAAAACCTGGTGTCTTTTTTGTCTCCTCACAGCATAAACCAGCCAAAATTAACTGTTGGGGAATTGAGAATAAAAATGTGCAGTAAGAAATGATCATTTTAAAAATAAGTTTTTCAAGAGGACCATTTCTGTTTGGAGAGGGAATGTGAAGTAGGACCAGCAACTAATCGGTGTCCTCGGCAATTGGGGGCCACAACATCATCTCAGATGTCCATGCCTGATTCATCTTGTGAAGTCTAAACAATCCCCAATTATCTGTGGAAAGTCGGATGCGTTTGTCTGTAATGACTCCTCCAGCTGTTGCTGAAGGTCAGCTCAGATATGTCGCTGGCTGCTGGGCCAGGACAACACCTCTATGGCGTGAAGCGAGCGAGCTCGGGCCATTCGTCCATTTTGGATACCCAGAAAGTCTATTGGGTCGGAAGAACACATCCAAACATCGGTGTTGAGACGCCCAGATTGTCGGCATTTGCTCATGATCATTAAGCTGAGTCTCTGATTGTTGGATGTAGTGCCCATGCTCATTGCATGCGTTGGTTAGGTGGTAAATTAAAGATTGCCAGAGGCTCACTCATTAGGCTTCTGGCCACCTTGCATTGCTGCTGACTGCCGCTACGGCTGCTCTGGCTCTCTATGAGGTCACGTGCTGATGTTGTTTCACAGTGACATGTTGAGGGAACCGTGAAGCAGTCGCCAACAGATGCTCAAGTTCGATCAATCAGCAAGGTCTCCATTTCCTGCTTTATACTCTCTATTTTGGGTGGGTGGAAGGAAAGTGCTGAGTTTTCCCTGGTCGTTTTGTTCCGGTGGATTTCCAGGAGGGTGGCCACCCAGTAACTGTTGGTTCTATTTTGATGGCCTTAATGCGACGGATCATGTTGGAGGAAATGGGCATCCAAGAACTCCATGTGAGAGATGGAGGCCTTGATGTTCCCAAGCTCTGGGTTGAGGGGCACTAGCAAAACTCATACTTCTTCGATCTCGCCCTCCAAAATTCACGCCAAACCTCTTTCCAAGGCAGGGAGGTCGGGTGTCTAGGAATACCTCACTCCTCCTCCTCGCTTCCTCCGGCCACAGCTTCAACACAGCCCTGACTTGCCTCAGATGAGCACCCTGGGCTGAGGTGCCCTTGCACTCGCTTCTGGACCTGAAACCATGCCTAATGAAGACCGATAAAATTGACGAAACTGTCGGGCCTAGTGGATGTTGACGGAGGAGAAAGGCTCCGTGTGTTGTGATATGTGTCTCGTCTCTCCTACGTCGATGGCGGGACTGATGTGTCAGAGTGTTTTTTCAGACATGATCGTTCCAGAACATAAGATCACACAATGCTTCCATGCTGACAAGACTAGGCATCGTCCCCGCAATGACCATTTTGGTGGCTTTCTTCAAAAACTGGCAAGGATGGTGCAGAGCTCTCACCTAGCCTCCACTCTCGTGGATCAACACACGGGTCCCGCACCGCTGCTTGTCAGGCCATGTCGTCAATTCTGTAATCGCGTAAATGGCATTGCGCTGCTCCCACAATGCAGTGGAGCATGTGGAGGGTGGAATTCCAGCGTGTTGCCACTATCATCAATGAGACGGTTGACGGGGAAGGCCGAGTGATGTCGCTGCAACGCAGCAGGCGGGGCGAAGGCAGGGTGGCGAACGGCGGAAGTGCGAACTCAGACCTCGAGCCTTCTTCAGCATGGCAGTCAGACCCGTGGTTAGCTCTTTAGAAATTTCTGGACGAACAAGGTTATGACATGTGCCAGGCAGGGATGTGCTCCAGCCTACCGATCTTAAGGGCGGCCAGCAGAATTTCGCCCGTTATGCACACCACCCTTGCCTGGCACAAGGTCCTTTTTCTTGTCACCCAGCCAGCGGCTCGGTCTCGGTTGCGGAGAGCTGTCCACAGCTCCGACTGTGTGTGGACCAGTCTCCAAGGCAGATTAATTTCATAACGACCCTGTGTCTATGGGCACGTGATGCACCCCAGAGGACTTGGGGGAAAGAGCCTGCACCATCCCTGCGGTTTTGATGTAGCATGGCAGCCTAGAGAGCCACCGTCACGCCTGAGACATCACCCAGCTCCACCCAGTGAGCTAGTCAAGAGATATAGCGGCTTGCAGTGCTTACTAGTCCATTTTGTGTCGGTGGTGATGTGAGATGGACTTTTCCGGACACAGATGAGACAACGCGCTTGGAAATTTTATGGATTGACCACTGGCTAGGACAAGGCCGAGGGACGGCTTTTCTGGCCAAAGAATTGCCTGCTCGGCATCTGGTACTTGGGGGCAGGCGGAGGGTCATGATGTGGCGGAACCCCATCTGTTGTCCACCAGACGGAAAAAGGCAACATTTCAAAGGCCAAAAGCCTGGCAATGCCGGACATTCAGGGTTTTGGCTTTAGGATGGTTTTGGGGTTGGTTAAGTGTTTTTCTGCTCCCAAACCTGGAAGAAGAAGGATGGCTGCTAGTCTGGCAGCTGTACGGTGCGCAGGTCGTCAAACTGGCAGGTAGGAAGAGAGAAGCGGGTAGGTTGGGTCTATGGTTGTGCTAGTGGTACTCGGGCGACGGTGGAGGCTGAAGCGGAGGCTGATCCTTGATCATACCAAAGAACTCTGAGAGACATGGGCAGCCTGAGGAAGCTTGGTGGTGGCGAGAGGAGGGAGAGGCGGTGACAGAGGGTGTGCATGGTTGGGGTCCCGGGGCGTCGGTCTGGCCTTTTTTGGCCAAGTGTTCCCATCCATTTCAACTCATGCATTGCTGAATTTGACTCAGACATTTTGGTGGTGGTTAACCACTTAAGTTTCTTGCCTCTACTTATGCATATACGGCAAAGGCGGCATTTTTCATCGCTAGGTGACTCAGAGGCTTGCTAACAGAAGGCCCAGGCTTGAGAGGTCCTGACTTTTTGACGGCGATAGCGTGGAGGGGGGGTTTGCGCTGCCCGTGGCTGGCGGAATCATATCAGCGGATTCTGCGACCGCCCTTCCCTTTTTGTGGCGGGACCCGTATTGACTACCCCATCGTTTTTCCTCCTAGCCCCACTGTGAACGCCGCAAGAAAATTCTGGGGAAAAGACCAGGTGGTCCGAAATGTGTCTCATATCATCATCATAACACAGGGTGACTTGGTCGCCCCCTGATTTTTGCATCCAGAAGCTGCGGGCTACAAGAAAGGGGGCACTGCAAGGCGTCCCAAACTGCCCGGGTTTTTGCCGTTGACCGTTCCCTTTTCACCTTCTCTGTGCTCAGAAAACTGGGCGTCAGAGCAGACTAAATCACCTCTTGATTTTTTAAACATGCCTTTGACCCCAACCCCCTTTTGTCATCAAAGGGGTCTTCAGACAATGGATTACCCACAGTGGTGGGAAAACCCGAGTTGACATTTGGGCGCTTCTTTTGGGGACGGATGTGATGATGCTATGCGACATTTGGGCGGTGACTGGGGGAGGGGGATGTAGACTGCTAGATGGGGTTGCATTAACCACTAAAGGGAAAGATTGGTGCGATGTTCGTTTTAGTTTCCCGGGCCCCTGACCCGGGGATAAAGGGCCGGGGTCCTGAAAAATGAGACCCGCTGGCTTTCGTGTTGTCGCCAGCAGGGAAGGGCACCTTCTCTCTACCTCACCCCATGTGCTCCCCCCCTCTTTGCCGCTACCCCTGCAAATTCGCTCATGTTGAATTAAAAATTTGAGAAGGTATAATAGTTTTGGATAGTCTCTTATTAAAAAACGGCAAAACACAGCTATTCTCAAATCCTCTAATCAAAACAAAATTGCTGGATTCAAATTTAACAGCAGGTGTCTATCAAAAAAAATCTGGGCTGGGAAAAAGTGCAAAAAACACGTATCTGTTATGTTTTTATAATACACGGTATTTTTTGCACCTTTCAATTCACCTGTGGTGACTATAGAAATTTCTGTTTTTAAAATTTTCTGGGTGCTGCGTCATGAACAAAGCTGGGGGCACAAAAGTCAAAAACACGTATCTTTATGTTTTCGTATAATACACGTATTTTTTGACCTTTCAATTCACCGTGGTGACTATAGAATTGCTGTTTTAAGATTTCTGGATGCTGTGTCAATGAACAAGCTGGGTGGCAAAAGTAAAAAAACACGTATCTTTTTGTTTTCGTATAATACACGGTATTTTTTGCCCTTTCAATTCACCTGTGGGGAAAGAATTGCAGTTTTAAGATTTACGTTGATCTGGTCAATAAACAAAGCTGGGTGCGCAAAGTCAAAAAACACGTATCTTTTATGTTTTCGTATATACACGGTTTTTTTTGGAAACAAACAACCGGGGGCTACCAAGATTGCGGTTTGTAATTTAACGAAGGTGGATATATAACACAGGTGGAATGGGTAAAATTGAAAATGAACACCCTATCTGAAATGTTGCGTAATAAAAAGTGGAGTTTTGCCCTAAAAAGACCTGCAGTTATAGAAATGTTTGTACCCAATATAAGTAGGTCCCCAATACCCAGGAAATATTTCAATAGAAAAACGTTATAATAAAGATATTGCAGGCAATTCTACACAAAGTCTTGGTGAACTTTATCCGGGTTTTCTTTATGATGACTTGTCTTTGTTTGCCCGCGGGCCCCCCCCCCCCCCCCGCTCTACAGCTTTACAGCGGTGATGCTGCTTTAAAATTCTCTAGCTAACTACATAAAATCTTCCAATCTCTAACAAAACTAAATTGGAAGGATCACAGCTAATAGTAGAGGTTTCTCTGTGCAGAAATAGACTAATTTCGCTGACCCTGTTTGGCCACAGGCAGAGCCACGTCTATTCCTATGAGACGCTGAGAGACACTAAGGTGAACAGGAAACGCTGTTCTATGTAAACGAGGTCATGTGATTTTTCCAGCCAATCGCAACCATACACATCCCAATCATGACATCGCACACACATCTCACCCTGCTCTATTCTGTAATCTGATTTGCTGGCCGCCAAAATGACAGGAATCGCCGAAAATGGCGCGATCTTAATAGATGATGCACAGATTTTAACCTTAATTATCGCATGATCTGAAAATTTCGATCACCATAAAAACCTTGCCGATTTAAACTTTGTCGATAAAAATCGCTCAACACTAGTCCTGAACAATTACACAAGAAAATGAATTTCTGTGTACTGACTAAAGACATGATTTTATATGTATAGATTTGCTTCTCCTAGATTGTTTGAATTATATATGCATGTGGGAAGTTTTTCGGTACCCATTTAGGAATCATTTCATATGGTTGTGCCTAACTTAGGGTGCGCTCTCAATAGGTGGGGCCGCTCCTTTTGGGGCGATTACTCTGCCGAAGGGGGCTATTTCACCCTTGGGGTCAGCATATGTTATAGCTTATCTAGATCTATAGGGACCAGTGGCTTTCTCTAGGAGAACTAATTATGGTGTTTTTGCTGTTGTCCTTTGTTGTAAATGGCATTTTTAACGTATATCGAGTAAAAGTTATTTTTTAATTGGGTTTAAGTTTTTCTTTCACTGTGAATTCCCTTTATCTACCAGAGAGGAGATTGGATAAGCTGTTCAGTGTTTTCCCTGTATTGTGTTGAACTTGAGTGCACTGGGTTACTGCCTACCCCTGACTCTCTGGATTTATTTTCCATTGGGGTGCACCACACCTTACCTACCAGGGGAACTGCAACTTTTCCTCTCACCTCTACTCCCACAAAGATTGTAAGCTCTTGCAAGCAGAGCCCTCAGTCCTTTCGTCTGATCTGTTAGTAGCTTTTTATCTATGTAATGTTTTTTTTTTTTGTCTGCACTTATGCTCTCTACATTGTAAAGTGCCGAGGAGCACTTTGGAGCTATATAAATAAAGAATATTATTATTTGAGGGACAGAAAAGTAGAGCAATCATAATTTTTTGCAACCCTTTGAAGCTTTTTTTTTTAAACTACAGATGTTAAATTTATTTGAGACCTTTATGGCTACATACTGCATGTCATCCTGGAACCTCATGTGAAGCCACCTGTAGTTTCTTTTATGTGTGTATTTTTGCTAGCCAGACTATCTTTAGTTGGGCTCAAAATAGTCTGTTCACCGTGTTACAATGTCTGCTTGCATGTATTCCAGGAGAATTTGCTAATTGACGCTACTTCATTACTGTTATGGAAGACATAGTCGTGTTGCTGTTACACTATCCCAACATTAACCTTTTCAGTTTCTGTAGAACAGACACCACCAAATATACAGTAGGTACAAATCTGTTCCAAGACTACTTGACAGTATGGCAATGCTATGTGGACTTCTGTTTTTTGTCCACTCCACTGACATGTCTTACAAACATATTGAAAGTTGGCATTGCTGGAGGTTTATGTAATTTTTACCCTGTACAACCAGAGTTGTGCTTTTCATTTCATTTTTTTCCTACTATACGTACTAACATTGAGTTAAACCATCTGTATAGTTATAGATATCAACATCTGATTGCTGCCGCCAACAGTGTTTTAATGCTTTTTTTTAAGCAATTTCCCCCCGGTATAGTTTTTTAATTTTTTTTGTTAATGGTTTTTGCATGTTTGTGCATATGTGATGTTAAATTATGTTTTTTTTTAATCTCACTATGGTGTAATGGAACATTGAACAAGACCTACATGGCAATATGTGGCATATCTGTCATTCTAGAGTCTAGTATTGTACTACCACAGCATACTATTAGGGGAATTTTCTCCTTTAAGTTATTATTCACATTACCTAAGATAGAATTATTGACAATTTTGATCTACATGAGACAGATGGCATACAGTTGCAGATTTAAACCATTTTGGGGATACCCGTGTACTAAAGAAGTTTTTTTAAAACACTCTAAATAATAAATGGACCGCTTTGTTAATTTGTGTTCTTTGGGTTTTAAATTTTTAATGGAATTCTGATATCAGACTCGGAATGGCCCACAGTAAAGCCCTGATGGGGCCATGGGCATAGTATTATAGCTGCTTTTTAGGGAGAAGGGCAGTCAAAGAGAGGCAGAAAGCCAGAGGCATTTGTCTGCAGTGCGTTTAGGATGGACTCCAAGAATCAACTGAATTGGTAGTCTCTAAGAATCAACTCCACTGATGGGTCCCAGACACCCCAGACCAACACCAATTTGAATGTAATATGTGCTGTAATGGTGGAAGCTCATTATGAGTTAAAAATTTAAAAACTTTCCAAAAAACCCCAAATTAGAAGTGAAAAGAAATTTTTAGGTGAAACCAAATTGGGGACAAGCAAAAAAAAATTCAACAAACTTCTTTAAAGGGGTTTTGCCACGATCTTATTTCATAACTCCTTCATCCAGCTCTTCAGCTCTTGTGCTCAGAAAGGGGGCGTGTGGGGATTTTTTTTGAATTGTATATCGTGGACTCAGCAGGTTTACTTTATCCCTTTCCCTTTTCCCCTCTTAATGACAGAAAGGGGCCCGTTTATGTATGAATTGGGAAGTGGCTACACTGTAACTCAGGGTTTTAAAATTTATGCTTTACAGCACAAGGGGCCTTGGGTTTTAAAAACCCGGGAGGAACTTTTAAACCCGGGGGATTTTTTTCCTCTTTTTCAATGCACAAACCTTTATTTAGGGGTTTTTTTTTTATTTGCACTGTTTTTTACTTATTACTAAAATAGGGCCAAAGGCCCGGGGGTAGAGTGACAGCCTTTCCGGGGGTTTTAAAACTCGTAAACTACCTAAGAAGAGAGGGGATGTCCCGACATTGGGGTGACCAGGAAGAGGAAACACTCAGCCCCGGTCGGCCCAAGGGAGTCGGGCGTAAACAATGGATCACTAAAGGAGCAGCTAAAACAAGAACGGTGCAGAATTTTTAATAATGATGAATGGTGAAAATGTTTATTATTTAATTTTCAAAGTTTCCACGTCAATTTTACTTCATGGAAAAACCCTTTTAAGGGATAATGGGTTGTCTGATTCATCTCATAATTAAACTAAGGAAGTTCTAATACCTTTAGGCATGGAATATTAAAAATGGCAATTGACAGGGTCAATATGAAGGTTTTAGCCTGAGCAATTTATTTTTTTATGTTGTGTGTTTGATGTTAAACTGAAACAAAAGGCAAGGACTTTGGATGGCTCAGTTTAAACAATTACAGATATCACATCTTTTTGTGCAAAACATCATGGATTTATTACATTAGCAACATACTCCAGCAAGTGAAGCCATTTTTTGAATACTTGCAATCAGTAGTTGTCAAATGGGTTGCCAAAGTTCAGGAGTTTAAACTCCACAATTTCAGTTCATTGCATTACACCGTTCTAGATGGAGTAAGGTTCTGACAATGGACTGGCTATTACCTGCTATTACTATTGATTGCAATTATACAAAAAATTGTTTCACTTCATGGAGTATGTTGCTTATTTAATAAATGTATTATGTTTTTGCACAGAAAGACGTGATATCTGTAGTCGTCTAAACTGAGGCATGTTTTAGGAGTGAAGAGCAGCTCCATTTTGCTGATAGATTGGGATTTGCCATATTTTTTTTTCACTACCATTTATGTATGTTGGGAATGGACTTTGGATGGTCCTACTGGAGTAGGTCTTCGGTTCAGAAAAATTCCCATAACAACCATAAAACATTTATCCTCACATATCAGGTGTACATTTTTCATTACTGATGAACCGTGTACTGTGGTATTTTCATTATATAGATACATTTAATACAATTTGTGGCTCATAAGGAGCTGGATTCTACAACTGATGCCCAGGTGGCCTGCTTGGGTTAAAAAGGAATACTTACAAGAGAATCTGAAATAATTTTGTTCTGATGGAGTTAGCACCATGCTGGGTATCAAATCTGAGGTGACCTGTAGAATTACCGTATTTTTCGGACTATAAGGCGCACATAAAAGCCTAAGATTTTCTCAGAAATCGAAAGTGCGCCTAAGGCCGTGTTCACACGGCTTATTCCCGACGGATTTGTGCGCCGTATTGAGCGCACAAATCCGCCGTGAATAAGGGGCGGGACGGGGGCGGGGGCGGCGCGCGGCGGGGGGCGCCGCTCCCGGCCCCATAGACAATGCATTGTCGTAAATGCCGTAAATAATGTGCATGTCACTTTCTCCCCCCGCGGCGGATTCGCCGAGCGTGGAGGAGCGACGGATTCCACTGTTCTCTATGAGAGCAGTGGATTTACCTAATTGCTGCCGCGGATTGGCGCCGTACTGAAGCGCAAATCCGGCGCGCAGTACGGCGCCAATACGTGGCAGAATAAGACGTGTGAACGAGGCCTTATAGTCCGGTGCGCCTTATATATGAATCAATTCTTCACTTTCAGTTTTCAGTCTTTGTTCAGAACGTATTTACAGCTTTAAATTTTGTGACACTGATTTGTAAAATGATTTGCAACTGATTTGCAATATTTAAAATATGTTCCGAAATCAGTTACAAATCAGTTGCAAATAAGTGCCACTGGTGCGTATTTTGCGCCGGATTTACAACCCATTCTTTACAGCGGGTGATTCCATCGCGAAATAAGGCACAATAAGTGGCAGGACCATTGTAAATCCAGCCGTATTGCGGCTGCAATCCGCGCGGCAATACGGCATAAAAAAATGAAGAATGGCCTATACGGCTACCATAGTCAGATGCGTCACTACGTGCGGTGATACGTACAGCTCTGTGTGCAGAATATCTGTGTTTCAACATTGTCTGTGCATTAAATTTACGTACTGTAAATTTTTTTTATACCCACTACCCGAAAAATACCTCCTGTTAAGAGACATGCTTATGATGCTTGTGTTGAATAAAGTTTGGCTTTCGCTCTGAACTTTGTTTCATTTAATGCGCCGCGCCTTATAGTCAGGTGCGCCTTATAGTCCGGTGCACCTTATATATGAACGGCACTCAATGTTAATGCGCTCAGTGTTAATGCGCCTTATAGTCCGGTGCGCCTTATAGTCCGAAAAAATACGGTATTCAAAAATACCCTTATTGTTATATGGAAAAAAAAAGAATCAGCACATTCAAACAATTTTAAAGAGAAATGGTGTAGGTGTATGCTGAAGTGGCCGCAAACAGTAGGAAAAAAAAAACGTCTCAGCAGCACTAAAAAATGCTAAGAGACTTAAAACAATGAATAAATAAACTATTTCAAAGTGTACCTCTGCCACTTCCATAATACATGAAAATCTGAGGTTCTTAGTGTACCTTTATGTTCAAAACTGTGAGGGCCTAGCCACAAGGTGACCTTAGTTCAGATGGGGACCTACACTATACAATTCTCACCCAACTAGGCGTTTTATCAGGCCTCCATATTTTCAGGGCATATAGATCCTAGCTACACTCTGTTCTGAACAGTGTTAAAAACAGTGATTTGATTTATTGATTATTGAGATATGGAACCATTAACCCACAGCATTCAAATCACTCCTGATGATGCAATTAATTCAGTGTCTTAGACACTTTTAAATTTTCCTTCAAATAGAGTCAATCTACCATGTTGCTAACAGACACATCAGTTTGAGCATTATATTATATATTGAGCATATTAGCAGATTAAGATTTGGAGATAGTCTAGATAAGTAAATTCCTAGCTCATCTGTGAGTAGTTTTCAGTGATCATGCTACCAAAGCAGTGTAGAAAGCACCTCTAGCCCTGTACAGGGACCACTCAAGTCATGTGTTTTTAGGAATACAGAAACAAATGGGAAACTTTTTCTTTTTTTTTTTTAAAGATCGAGCTAGTTTTTGCTGAACTATCAGGACTGAGGTCCATAAGTAGCTAGACCTCAGCACTTCTCTCTGTCATTCCATGATGACACCTAATAACCTATGCATTGAAGATTAAAAAGGTTCTGCAACAGGGTGGGAATGGGATTCCTTGGGCCCACTAATTGAGTTGATGTTTGAGTCCCACCAGTGGAGTTGATTCTTGGGGGACATTCTACAACTACTGTACATGACTACTCATGACTCTTGCACGCTACCTCACTTTCTCTGCCTTTCTCCCTGAACATCATCCCTGCCCAAGACCCCACCAAGGAAATGGTGCCCAATAAAAATTAAAAATTTAAACTCATCTTTCCCCTCACCTACTTTCGTGGTTCTGCTGCACTGTCCTTACTCTTCAATTGGTCTTGTCTTTTATATATATATATATATATATATATATAAAATAGGTGGACAAACCCTTTAAAGAGATTTTTTCTCACCATGCAGTTTCACAGAGTCACAGCCAGCTTTAGAAGCACACATGCTGTTCAGGCTGTGGGCAGGTCTATAGAAGTGATTGTCAATTAACTGTCTTTATATGTTAAAAGCTGATCATTGTAGTGAAAGAACAATGATCCTGTCATATAGATTATGCCACCCTTACTGAGGACAGCACGAGCTAGAGTCAGACACGCTGTTTCCAGCACTGTGTCCCTTATTCTGTAAGATGCTGGAGTTTTAGAGTAGAGGGAATAAATGCAAGGTCTGTATCAGGATCAGGTCCTACCAATGAATATGATGTTATCTATCCAGGCATATTCTACTATGTTGTCTGTATAGTATGGTAATGGAAGCAGCATGGAATTTTAGAGTAGGAAGAAATGGCAATCATGGACAGACAATGTAGAGGAGGATCCACAAGCATACAACAACCAACATGCTCTACAGAAGGCACAGGCTGGTGGATAGGAACTCAGTTCCAAGCAGAGGAAGCAGTTTATTACTCCTTTGATGTAATTAGGGTATGACCACGGCCATAATAAAATTAACATGGTATTATATATAGATTTAGGGTAGTTTTTTTTTACTTGTGGTTTTCAGTCACAAACGAATGCCATTCATTTCTATGTGGTATTGGATACGGATCCTCAAATGTTTGGGGCGCGTTTTGCAAGTAAATTTCCACAAGTTTTCCTACCAAAGAATGAACATGTTCTAAGCTTTTTTACAGTGAAAAACTCACCACTGAAAATTATTTCTATTGATGTCCATGGTAATGATTTTCTTTCGATTTTAGACAAGAAATCTGCATTGATACCGACGAAATACTTGTATGGACATAGCCTTACAGTTTTGAAGGGTCCAATCAGAAGTAATTGTCCCCAGAGGGATGGGCCCACTGGAAGATTTCCTGGTGGGCCAAAGCAATAATTCATTTACTGCATTTTGCATTTGGTGCCCGGCTTCCTTAACTGAAGTCCATAGGAGTTACAGAAACAGCTGAGTGAAGAAAGTAGAACTTGTAATTTTTCTTTTAAGCTTATGAAGGAAACAAAAATATTATTAGTGGGTATTAAATGTTTGGGGCGCGTTTTACAAGTAAATTTTCACAAGTTTTCCGACCAAAGAATGAACATGTTCGAAGCTTTTTTACAGTAAAAAACTTACCATCGAAAATTATTTCTATTGATGTCAATGGGAATGCTTTTCTTTCGATTTTCGACCTGGTTTCTGCATTGATACCGACTTGAAACACTCGTTGTGTGGACATAGCCTTACAGTTTTGAAGGGTCCAATCAGAAGCAATTTTCCCCAGAGGAGTGGACCCACTGGAAGATTCCCTGGTGGGCCAGAGCAACATTACATTTACTGTACTTCATTTGAAGTTTGCATTTGGTGCCAAAATTTCTACATTGAAGTCCATAGGAGTTACAGAAACAGCTGAGTGAAGAAAGTAGAACTTGTAATTTTTCTTTTAAGCTTATGACGGAAACAAAAATATTTTTAGTGGGTATTAAACCTTTAATATTCTCAATCTGTTTCCTCAAAACAAAACGTCATCTGTCAAAATACTCTAATACTTATTTTTATTTGCTAAGTTTGCCCATAAAACCTTGTTAACTGATAACTTAGCCGGCTCAAATAAACCACTTAACAGTTACACTTGTTAAGCTCTTAAAAATACACTTATAAAAGATAGGTTATTATGGCCCAAAACGGCTCGTTTCCAATTTTCTACCCCCTTCCACCAGTTTTGCATGCAGGATTTCATACAAATATTCCATCACAATGATGTCATTATTTTTTGACTTTGCTTTCTTAAGCCTGTGTAATATAATTTTGACTTTTTCACAAAATTGAAGGCAAACTTTAGTGTTTGATGAAAGCTCAATCGTTTCTCTCCTCCCCTGGTAGCTGTTTGTTAAAAAGTCTGCCATGCAGAAGCAGTCAAACTCGGAAAGTGATGTTATTTCAGTAAAGCCAGAGTCCGTCTTTTCCTGTAAATATTAGTACATCCTGCTAGCACTGTTAAGAATTGCCAGCCATCCTGTCATGTGAACAGAGCCAGCTCTTACTGTAGCCAACATTCTGTCAGGTGTTCAATGCATTACATCAGAAGCCTGGTTAAAGCAGGGGGTTTAAGTTTTCAATTTTTTTTTAACCGTCTCCCTTTGTGTCAACATATTTTATGGGCACTGGCTTCTGTCACACTCCAAAATAATTAGGGACTAAACAAACATTTAATTTAATGTTTTAGAGAAATTTGTATTTGTAACTCGGTGCCATCTAAGAGGAAAACAGTTTGCAAGCTGACATAACTGAAATTGTCGCAGAGCAACAACACATTAACATATGGGTGGGCAACAGAAAATATTCATCACAGCTATGAAAATCTGGGCAAGCTTTACAGTGGAAATGTGTTTTAGACAGCAGTTCCCAAAGCTCCTTTTAGAGAACCAGGTAATGGTGAAATCATGCAGGGGACTTGTCACTTCACCAGTTACTCATGTTCAGTGACATACATTTGGACTTGTCTGTGAAGAATCATGAAACGGCTTTGCCTTACACAAAAACAAAAGTGCAAGAATTAAATATTTTTGACAGGACAAAGTACTAACTTGTAAAAAGTTAAGCCTGCTGCTAATTATTTGGTGATGATCACATTATTACATTGGATACATCATATCAGTGGTAACCAAAGCAATCCATTCTATTCTCCTTTTGGATCACAGATACCTGTTAATACCAAGTTATAGAGCAGGAAGAGCTGAGCAGATTGATATATAGATTTGTGGAAAAAAATTCTTCAGAATTTGTACCTTATTCATTTCAGCTCCTGCTTATTCTGGGTTAAGGAGTCCAGTGGGCGGTGTTATCAGTGACTGACAGCTTCCGCTGTATGCACACTCAGCAAGGAAGACTGTCAATCACTGATAAGACTGCCCACTGAACACCTTAAAGGGATTGTCTCATTACATTGAATCATCTCACCTCAGTCCTGTTTTCTTGGTTTCATTTTGAATTTAGGGGCATGTTTACTGGTTTCCACTAGGCTGCAGTAGAAGCCAGGTCTGTAGCTATAGCAACCAGTGCAGACAGCCTATCAGGATAGATCAAGCAGATCTATAGCTATAACGACCTGAGGAGCTGATGCAGCCCATACAAGAGGGGATATCTCAGAATAGGTAGGACTCTGTTAATGGACATTTATTGCAAAGTGACTTGTTTTTGCAAGATCTTAAACATAAAAAGCAGAATAAGCAGAGATTTAAGTGAATAAAATATTTTCCTATAAACTATATACTGTATCAATCTGCTTAGCTCCTCCTTGCTGGCAGATCAGAAAACATGTTCAATGCAACAGGTTCCCTTTAAATTAGGACTTTGTTTTACTAAAATTACACTTTTTATTTATGAATTCTTTTCTCTTACTGATTCTTAATGGGGTTGTCCAATCTTGTAACTTCGTGTCTTAGGCCAGCTTGAAGCTCCCCATGAGCCTCAGACAACAGGAAAATGGCTGCACATGCTTAGTTTTTCCCATTCATTTCTATAAGACTTCAAAATACAACTGTGCAAGTGTGCTTAGCTACTTTAAGAATGCCAAAGAAGTGAACAGGGAGAACCACACACGCACAACCATCTTGCTGTTGTTTGAGGCTGGCTCGTAACAAGCTTTAAGCTGGTCTAAGACACAGAAGTTACAAAATGGAACAGTCCCTTTAACAGAGCTGTATATAATTACGCTGTGAACAAGGCCAAATCCTAAGTCCGAATGATCAAATAAAGTTTTTTCATAGTTTTTTCTAACCTGCTGGATTTGCTTATATTATATTTGGATTTGTCCGTGATCCTGTGACCGGGGATCACAGCATGAAGCAACTAGATCAATGCTGAGGAGACCAGGTGTGATCATTACCACAATAAGGGTGAAACTTATTTACTTTTTTTTACTTGTTCACTGCTTTAGAAAAAAAAAATCTGCCTTTTCTTAAAAAAAAACAGCACTACTCTTGTCTACGGACATTTCTTACAGATTCAAATACCACTAGCAAGCACTAGATCATTAAAGGAGTGTTCTCACTAGCCTGTCACAAGCAGTTTTACACTCACTCTGTCTCCTCAAGCTGTGGGTAGTTTTCTAGCAGTGATTAGAATATCTAGCATATCTGTAAATAGCTGAGCCATTGCTCTGACAAGTGCAGGAGATGTTATTTCTTTAGTAAACACAAGGTACATGTGCTGTGAGGACTAAAAACAATGGCTTATCTGTAATCTTGTTAGAGATAATTAGTTTTCTCCAGAGCTCAGTCTGTCCATTGGGCAATGTCACTCCCTGCTCTCTGTTCTAATCAGATAACATAGTTATTGTCAGGGAACCAGTTCTGATTGGACTACGTTTGCCCTATTTAGTGAATTAGTCTGGTTTCTGCACCGGACACAAAAAGGTGGTTGTGTTAGGAGTATGTTTGCCTTAAATGCTGTAAATCAACGTCTCTGTCACTGACCTGCCATGATATCCGTTGGGATGAATTTTTATGGTATCCCTACAAATACCACTAATGGAAAGCGAAATTGGAGTGGACTTTGGATCACCATTTATTTTTCTGAAAGACCTCGACATTATGTGTACTATATGTCTAAAGGTCGCACATGAATATGAGCCTTTTAACGTCACTGTGAAGACTTGGCTACAGCTTATTCTCTGCCTCCCATCTTTTTCACTGACTTTGTTCTCCATATTTCCACTTCCATAATCGCTCACATTTGCCATAAAGTGCCATTTTGAACTTCCATTGACCAGTATGATGAGTGTGAGAGAGCGATAACACCAAATTTAACACTCCTGCTCCCCATTCCCACCTGAGACCTTGTAGTACTAACGAGTTAAATTACACCGTGTAGGGAAATGGCAAAATGGTCACAATTTGTCCATTTTCAGTTAGGGGTGTATTCACTTTTGTTGACATTGATGGCTGTATGTTGAGTTATTTTGAGGGCATGCCAAATTTACACTGTTATACAAGCTGTATGCTGACTGTTTTACATTGTGTCAAAGTGTCATCTACAGTGTTGTCCTATGAAAAGGTATAATACAATTTTTACAAAAATGTGAGGTCACTTTAGTGGCATTTGGAAAATTGACAGGTCCTTTTAAATAACTGCTGATTTTCATAAGTTTAAAACAAGCAAAAAAACACAATCACTAACCACATTACACTCTATGAATTTTTATAAGCATACCATAAACGTTAACAACAAGAATACTGTGCCTTTTACATAAATGGCATATACTGGCCACATGCCATAGCTGTCAGCTTTTTCCATTATACAAACCATAGTCCACAGATGTTTTATTTTCTATCCATCTATGATATTATAAGAACCTGACAATTTTCCTTTACGTAGTCCATGGGTATAGTCCTTCCACTGATGAGGGGTTTCCCTGAACTGTACTTTGCCAAAAGAAACAAATAGAGACCATTTCCCGGCTACACGTTCCAGCGAAAAATTCCATTAAAATGTCCTTTTTATTGAAAAAAATTGCATCTAAAAACTTTAAACTTCATGCTCAATAACCAACCTCCATGTAACACTTAAAATTGCATTTGATTATCGCATTTCGGAAATTATTTCCTTAATTGTAACTATCCACCGGATGTCAGGTGTTGTCTAATATAACACCTGGATTCATCACGTGGTTACTCCGTCCCATATAAAGGGGAGGGAACAGAACTAAAAACAAACATGCATCAATGCATCTTATTACCTAATAATGATATATTAAATCCTGACGGACGTTCAATCAATGGTGGTGGTGGTGGTGGTGAGGGGGAATCTATGGACATTCCTTCTTTAGTGAATTACATTAATAACAATCAGATGAACTTACGTGTCATTTACGAACAACAGAATAATAGTGTACATTTTCTAGATGTCACTTTAATAGGAGAAACAGATGGTAAGGTTACAGTTGTACCCTATAGAAAAACTATGACTTGGAGTACAACATACTAACCCATTCCTATCATCCGAGGCAAGTTCTTGAGAACATTCCATTTGGAGAGCCAGCCGGTATGAGGAGGAGTTGTACAAAGGACAATATGCACAAGTTGAATTAAATACTTGTTCAAATTTAAAGGAATGGGATATTCGGATAGGTGCATATTGGTTGCCAAAAATATAATGAAAAATATAGAGAGAGACAGAATTTATTGACAAATGTTTGTAGACCGGTTGAGGATAAGAATAAAGCAACAGTGAATATTTCTTTTTACACAACATACAGCCCTCAATATAAGCAAATTACTTCTATTCTAAAAATTTTTTTTTTAAACCATTTTTATACTGCCCCTTTTGTATCCAAAGGGGGAAAACCCACTTTGGGAACAATTTGTCCCAAATCTTTTCACAAAAAATCCCCCTAAATTTTGGTTGTTTTTGTAGGTTTTTTACAATGTGGACACCAAAAAAAATGCACAGTTTTAAAATTACGTATAAATAATCAAAGAATTGCCCTTTCTCAAGGGAAAAAAACCTTCCAATAAAGCAATAAAAATTGAAAATTCTAAATTATTTATCTTTAAAAAACTTTGACTCTGCAAATTCGTATGTGGGGTGTCTACCTGCCCCCCAAGGTTCATTCAAACATTTGCTCATTCTCTTACCGGGGAACAATGAAACTCAGTCGTGTTCCGTCACTTCATGGAAATACAGTACACGATGGAAACACAGGTAGTGTCTCATTCATGAGGATAGAAAAGATATTTCTATCCAAGAGGGGAGGTGAACTTCATAAAAAATTATAAGAAAAATCAAATGGATTTATGATTTAGGATCTAGGGCACTCCACGGTTTGAACGTCCCTCAGGATTTAATATGTCATTATTAGGTAATAGAATGTATTGATGTATGTTTGTTTTTTTTTTTAGTTCTGTTCCCCCCCTTTTTTAGGGACGGAAACCCGTGATATTGTTTAAAAAGACCACCTCAGTTGGAAACAAAGGGGGTTTTACACAGCGTTTTTTGGTTTTTTTGATTTTTTTTTGTCAGGGAAGTACAAAATTGACTTTTACCGCGATTTTTGCCATTTTTTTTTTTTGCCCAAAAGTCAGCTTAATTTTCGGGGCCTTTTCCGGGAAAAAAAAACGCATTTAAAAAAAAAAGCATAAAAAATGCACCAAAAACGCACGTGTGAAAAAAACCCCAAAGATTAAAGGAAATCTTTCCCCAAAGCGTAGCACACCGAATCAATCAGTTTTAAATGTTTTTTGGAGAATGGTTTTTTTTGAGCATGAAGTTTAAAAAAATTATTTGCAATTTTTTTTTTAAAAAAAAGGGGCCTTAAAAAAAACCCCTTTAAGGACCCGGGGTTTTTTTTTTTTTGAGACTTTTGTTTTTTCCCCTCGCCTTCTGAAACCATAAACTTTTTTATTTTTTTCCCCACAAAGAACACGGGGCTTTTATTTTTTGGGACAAGTTCTTTCTAAGGTTTATTATTTTACATAATAACTGGGGAAAAAAAGCAAAAAAAAAATTCCCCAAATGGAAAAAAATTGTGAAAAAAATGTATTTTTTCCATGTTTTGCGGGGGTTTTGCTATTACGGGTTCAAAACTTTGGTAAATAAAATGTGGTTTTTTCTGTATTCTTCGGGGTTTTTTAAACCCCTCGGAAACCAAACTGTAGGGTTTCCGTTTTTGTTTTGGTACCGTAAAAAAATCGAAACATTTTCTATTTTTGAAATTTGCGCCACGGCGCCATTTTGTGCGACCAATAACTTTTTTGTACTAACACCTACGGACGTCAGTGAGGGGGCATTTTTTGAGGGCTGAAGTGTAATTTTTATCGCTAGCAGTTTGGAATGCATGCGACTTTTTTGATCATTTTTATTCCATTTTTTGAGTGACGTAAAATGACCAAAAAACGCAATTTTGGCGTTTTGGAATTTTTTTCTTCTACGGTGTTCAGCGTACGGGATAAATTATGTTATATTTTTATAGCTCGGACTTTTTCGGACGCGGCGATACCAAATATGTGTAACTTTTTTATTATTTTAATGATTTTATTTGTAAAATAGGGAAAGGGGGGATTTGAACTTTTAATACTTTTTTTTTGTACTTTAAAACTTTATTTTTTATTTTTCTTTACTGTAAAATTGAGGCCACCTGTGTTACTTGACCACTAGGTGGTGCGATTGTTAATACAACCTAATGCATTGCATAGGCAATGCATTAGGGTGTACAAAGATGGCCGGTTTGCCCCACTTCCTGTCTGCGGACGGAAGTGGGGCAAACCGGCCAGGGTATAGTGACGGGAGCCTTCCCAAGGCTCCCACCACAATGCCCGGTGATCGGATCGGCTGCAGCTTAGCTGCGCTTATTGCCGATCACCGCACCGATCGGTGCCGCGCACCGATCGGCGTTAATTCAGACGCCGCGGCCATCTTTGCCGCGGCGCCTGATGGGTAAAACAGCACCGGCGGGCGGAGCCACCCACCGGTGCTGTTACTGCCGTGTGTTAGCGGCGATTTGCCGCTAACACCCGCCGGCTGTGCGGGGGGGGTCGCGGAGCGATCCCCCTGCAAAGCCCCTTAGCGGCCCTGGGACGTACTGATACGCCCAAGGTCGTTAAGGGGTTAACCAAATTTTTCACTGGAATGTGTAGCCAGTCTTTTGCTTCTATTTGTTTCTTTTGGCAAAGTGGCTTCCTTTAGATTCATAATATTAACACAAGCACAGCTACGTGATACTACAGAGGATGCGTTAATCCACATTTGATCCCCTAAGATTGATTGATTGATTGATTAATTTAATGAAAGTTGCTATATAAAGAAAATAATTGCTTCAATGGACTATGCTTGTGTTTGCATTATGGGCCTCATGTATGAAAACTGTATAGGTCTAAGTTTTCTTAGCAACCAATCAGAGCTACCCTTTCATTTTTTCAGAGCAGTATATGAAAATTAAGGGAAGCTCTGGTCGGTTGCTATGGACAACAAAGAAAGTCTTAGACCTAGACAGTTTTCATACATGTGGCCCTCTGAGTCTAAAGGTTGTAGCAATAGGATAGAGACCACCATTGGTCCATCTGTGATACGTCCTGTATATAATACTTGGTCCATTAGATTAAAAGTGGCTTCCTTTCCTACCAAGCTCCTTACGGTAGACTAAGAGGACATACATTGTGTGAGCAAACTCTTCCTATTTCTCATATTCTCTAGACTCTACTCTCCAAACAGTGTCCACATATATTCAGTAAACATATTTTCTTCAGTATATAAGAGTACATTATGTAACTATGGACACTATGTAAAGTTATGACAGTACAATCATATGTGTAAACGTTTTAGCTCTTGGGTGGTTAATGAATAGGAGTCGGTAGGACTATGAGGTAGTAGTCTTGGCCCTCTGTGGGAAGGTGTGTGAACTGTATGGATGGGGCTGCAGCATTTTTTTGGTGTGCTTTGAGCCAAACAGTCGTAGCAAATGTTCTATGAATATATGAACCGTTGTGCAGCAAAACTGAGTGCAATCTGCGACAGACACAACACTTTTGAATGCACCAAAACTGCGGGGGCGTGTTGCATCAGAATTGTACAATGTGCCAAAAATGTGCCAAAGTTTGGCGCAGAACTGTCGTACATATTCCTTTCCAGTATCACAGTGGAATGGCTGAAACTACTTTTGGTGTAGATACAAAATCTGGTTAGCACATCCATTTTGACGAATAAACATATAGGTGCACAGTGTTGTGGCAGCAAAAGCTATGCAAACACGATACAATATCAGTAGCACTCTATAGACACTAAAAAACAGTCAAAGAGGACATAAGAAGTTTTAGAACAGCATTTCTGTGTTTTTAGAGTGTTACTGTTATTGTATTGTGTTTGCATAGCTTTTGCTGCCACAACAGTGTGCACCAATACGATTATTCTTCAAAATGGATGTGCTAACTAGATTTTGTTTTTTGACTGTTTGTATGGGGTAGACACTAGTCCCCAGCTTGGATTATGCACTCCACCAACCTGCACAGTTTTTTTTAATCAGATCAGGTTTATAGCTGGAACCTTCTAACTCTGAAATGCGAAAGCCTGAACAGACACCAAGAGAGGCAGCATGTAGCGTAGGTTCCCACCTGAATTGGGGTCACCTTGCCGTGGTAGGTGGTGTGACAACTCACATGCCTCCGGCCGCCATCTTGGGTCGTCCCAGGGGATATTCCGCTCTTGGACCGCCGTCCTTTGGTAGAACGGTTGGCACTTTCACACAGGGCACTTGGACACCGGGTTTCTTTCAGTCTGGCCTCCACCAGCTTTATTTCTTTAGCACAGCACACGTTTGTACAGAAAAAACAGGTAAACAAAACCCTGGCCGTCTGGCCACTTACTACACACGTAGCGTCCCTCTCTACATAGGGTCTGGACCTAATGTCCAGTCAGACATAGTCTGTTTCACCAGTCTGCACTGGTTCAGGCTTTCAGAGGTGAGCCACCTGCTGGCCTCAAGCCTCTGGGGTAAGAGCCTCTCCTCAGCTCTTCGCCACTCCACTTCCAGGAAGCGAACCACACCCCTGTATACCTGAAGGCCCAAGCCTTTTATAGGAAAACCGAGCCCTATCCAAATCCTGGCCTGGACCATGGGGAGTAGACGCCCACCCGACACATTGTCTACTCCCAATAAGAGTTGACCCAGGAACGGCTGAAAAGCCACACTAATACTACCCCATTGCCAACCACTTAGTGAGGCTGACAATACATGCGGCTGGCTATTATTCCACCAAGGCCAGGTATCCTTGGTGGCATGTTGCATAGAGAACACGGGTATAACTCCACCTAGTGGCAGAAATAGGTAACGACCTGTAGTTGCCCTGTCACAGTGGGCATTTACAGTTTTGATCAAAAATGTACACTAAGAACCTCAAATAGTTTTATTTATTCCATATTAGCAGAAATGCTGTTCAAAAACTTCTTATGTCCCCTTTGACTGTTTTTTAATGTTTCTAGAGTGCTACTGTTATTGTATTATGTTTGCATACTTTTGGTGTATAACGGGACATATGTATAAAGTGCTGTGAGACACATTCATACATACAGTACTTGCAACTTCTACACTCCTCTAAAGTGATTTAAAACTGGTATGTCGGCACATGTTTCATACATGTCGCCCTATGTGAGAGCTACATGTCTTTATGCGACCGCAGTATACTATTTTGTAAATACTTTATGGGCTTCATCTATGGATACTGTCTAACAGTAAGGGTATGTTCACACGCCGCATTGACTCCATGTTTGCATATATTTTTAGATGCGTGTTTGGATCCATGTTTTGGACCCTAAATGGACCCAAACACGCATCTAACAATGTGCAGTGTGATTTACATTGCTTTCAATGTAAAACACGCATCGGCGTTCAGACGAGTGATTGTCGATGCGTGTTTACATGCTTCTTTCTGATGTGTCTTTCGGATCCGTTCAAAGAATTGACATGTCAATTCTTGATCCGTTTGACGCAGCAGGCGCCCTATTTAAAACTATAGGGTGCGTGTCTGCTGCAGCCAAAACGCGTCTAAACACACACCTGTGTGTTGGATGCGTTATGGATGCTATTTACGCCGCACTTTTGGATTCGATTTTCAGATCCAAAATGGATCCAAAAACATATTCAACATACTGTGGGAACATATCCTTAGATTGTCTCAGTTGACTATAGTGACCAATCCCAGCTCAGCTTTCATTTTTTTAACTGCTCTAAAATGAAAGCTGACATCTGATTAGTTAATGTTGGCACCAAAGACTTACTGTTAGACAGTTTTGATGGTTGAGGCCGTTGTGTTTTACTAATTTCTCTTTTGGAATTACTGACTTTTGACTTGAACTATAAATCAATAGTATTTATATCCCAGGAAGGGTCCCATAAACTATTACTGTTATTCAGTAGTGTTTCCAATAAAGTTTCAGTTGCCAGTTCATTCCCAAAGTCAATTTGCAGAGGAATTGTGAGTTTAGCTGTAAAAATGACACAATAATTTGGCATTAGCCTCTTTGTTTTAATCATTAAAGTAAGTATCGCTATGGTATGCCATCACTTTGGAATTGATGGGCTCCAGCTTCTGAGAATGAGTAGCAGCACTGGTGGTCTTTGCTGCAGGCCCCTGCACAGCCGGTGTCTGGCGGCATTACCATGCTGAGAAAATGTTTAGGAGGATTCAACACTAAATCAGCGCTGTGGCTTTATTCCCAGGATGAGTGGAGTTGAACTTGTTTGGATGTTTGTGCGGATGGTGGATAAAGAACCTCGACTAACATCCAAACAAGTTCAAGCTGCCCTGCAGTCCGAGGGTACACCAGTGTCAACCCGTACTATCCGTCGGCGTCTGAATGAAAAGAGACTGTATGTCAGGATACCCAGGAAGATCCCACTTCTTACCCCAAGACATGAAAAAGCCCGGCTGGAGTTTGCCCAAACTTACCTGAGAAAGCCTAAAACATTTTGGAAGAATGTTCTCTGGTCAGATGAGACAAAAGTAGAGCTTTTTGGGAAAAGGCACCAACATAGAGTTCACAGGAAAAAAAAGAGGCATTCAAAGAAAAGAACACTGTCCCTACAGTCAAACATGGCGGAGGTTCCCTGAGGTTTTGGGGTTGCTTTGCTGCCTCTGGCACTGCACTGCTTGACCGTGTGCATGGCATTATGAAGTCTGAAGACTACCAACAAATTTTGCAGCATAATGTAGGGCCCAGTGTGAGAAAGCTGGGTCTCCCTCAGAGGTCATGGGTCTTCTAGCAGGAAAATGACCCAAAACACACTTCAACAAGCACTAGAAAATGGTTTGAGAGAAAGCACTGGAGACTTCTAAAGTGGCAGCAATGAGTCCAGACCTGAATCCCATAGAACACCTGTGGAGAGATCTCAAAATGGCAGTATGGAGAAGGCGCCCTTCAAATCTCAGGGACCTGGAGCCGTTTGCCAAAGAAGAATGGTCTAAAATTCCAGCAGAGCATCGTAAGAAACTCATTGATGGTTACCGGAAGCGGTTGTTCGCAGTTATTTTGGCTAAAGGTTGTGCTACCAAGTATTAGGCTGAGGGTGCCAATACTTTTTTGAAGTTTTGGGTGAAATGATCAATTATTTGATTTGTGTTTCATTCTGTTTTGTGTTTTTTCATTGCAAGCAAAATAAATGAATAAAATTAACACCAAAGAATTTGTGATTGCAATCATTTTCAGGAAGAAACTGAGTATTATCTGACAGAATTGCAGGGGTGCCAGTACTTTTGGCCACCACTGTATGTGATATACAGAGTTATCTGATAGAGGAGAGCAGTTGAGCTCTGTGATATATAGGGTTATATGATAGAGGGAGAGAAGCCGAGCTCTGTGATATATAGGGTTATATGATAGAGGAGAGGAGCCGAGCTCTGTGATATACAGGGTTATATGATAGAGGAGAGAAGCTGAGCTCTGTGATATATAGGGTTATATGATAGAGGAGAGTAGTTGAGCTCTGTGATATATAGGGTTATATGATAGAGGGAGAGAAGCTGAGCTCTGTGATATATAGGGTTATATGATAGAGGAGAGTAGTTGAGCTCTGTGATATATAGGGTTATATGATAGAGGAGAGTAGCTGAGCTCTGTGATGTATAGGGTTATATGATAGAAGAGAGAAACTGAGCTCTGTGATATGTAGGGTTATATGACATGGAGTAAAAAACAGTAAAAATACTGATAGGACTCCATAGGACATAGTGGAAGACCTGCTCACCTCGCCCACATACAGTAATTGACAGCTTTCTCTGTATCAGTGCAAACTGTTAATCACTGTGTGCGGGCAGACTAAGTAGTACTTTCACTTTCTGATTTATAATTTACTCTGTGTTCTACTTTAAAATCCTGCTCCAAATCCTATAAACCGAAATAACGCAGAACTCTACTTCTCTCCATCTATCATATCCTGCTCTCAGATGGGCAGCATAAACCACTTGACACATTTGCTTTAAACATATGTAAGCATTAAAAGTATACAGTAAATGACATTTTTCACTCTGAAGTCCCCATTAACCATCCTGGTAGCTCAGTAAACTATAATTTACTGAGGAACTCATCTAGGTAGTAAACTACAGGGTGCAGCTTTTATAGAAGTCAATGAAATTCATCTTTGCGTGTTGCCTAAGACCGTTTTCTTGAGATGCTACAGGTGGTCACTTGATCAACATTAGTCCCTAAGCATTAATTAATGCATGCTATCCAGCTATTACAGAAGTGTCTTTATAATTTGAATAAATAGTTATAAAAAGCATCTAAACATTTAGTTCATTTGATAACTACATTTTGCTAATCACATATTTTAGCAAATATCTCACAAGCTTGAATATTTACATTACAGGTCTGTAACGAATCCGTATGATTTTACACGGCCGGCAAAGAAAGAATCCATTAAATCTAGAATTAAAACCTATAACCTACGTCCATATACTGTTGACAGGAATGTGTTTTGTAATGTATATTATGGCACTAAGTGGTCAAGTGCCATATGGCAAGATTGTCCTGTGGGTAAGTTTGTTATTAACAGCTCACAGCTGGAGCTACAACAGCAGAACTTTGACATGTTGGTAATTGGCCCGGACACCCATCACAAGAGTGCAGGATGTGGTAAGTGGCCTTTGCAAATTGCTTGCGGAACAAATGCAAAAACTAGTTGAAAACACCAGTTTCAGATTAGTTACCCTTGTGTGTTTATGTAAAGTACGATGTTTACAGCCCCCATTTTTACTATACATTGGTTCACAATGTCTTATGTGTATAAATATTTCTTGTATTTGTAAAGATGTGGACATCATATCTTGGTCTGCAGCTATTTTTTTTAGGTTTTCATTTTTTTTTACATATTGAGCTCAGATTGTTTAGTCCATTAAAACCCATAAGATCTAATATGGTACCAGTGAAGGTCTACACGGCTCCACCATATCTTATACAGAAAAATGAATGTTTCATCTGTTGTCTTAATCAAGGAGTTATTTTAAAGTATTGCACCAATAGGAGAATAGCTATACAATATACTAGTGCATCTCAAAATATTAGAATATCATTGAAAATTAAAGGGATTCTCCAGGACTATCTTTTGATTTGTTTTAGGGCTCACAAATGTATTATATTAAACCTTGTAATTCATGTTGTAATGAGTCTATACAATATATGCCACCTCGGGGTAAAAGTAAACCGTTATTGCACTGTCAACAATAAAAAGCATGCAAAAATAATACACATGCAAAAATAAAAAACAAATAACAACACAAAATAAAATAACAAAGCCACCCAACAAAGAATGCCCACCTCCAAAGACCACAGGGTTAATAAGCCCAACAACAAGATATATAACATAAATACAAAAATACAAAATAGTAACCCATATTGCATACTTAGCCAATAAGCCAACCCGTGTCTGGAGAGGGGCACTGCCCCGACGCACGTTTCGCTTAACGCTTCCTAAGATGTTATATATCTTAGCCTATTACTTTTGTTGTTGGGCTTATTAACCCTGTGGTCTTTGGAGGTAGACATTCTTTGTTGGGTGGCTTTGCTTAGTTATTTTGTGTTGTTATTTGTTTTTTATTTTTGCATGTGTATTATTTTTGCTTTTTTTTTTTTTTTTTTATAGTTGACAGTGCAAAAAATGTTTACTTTTACCCCAATGTGGTTTCTGTTGATTTGTGGGGTATTATTACCGTTGGGTTATAGTATTGTTTGCCCTATTTCTGTAGGTTATCTATAAAATAAATGGGCTTCTCTATTTGACTTAACTTATTGATCAATTATCTTTTCAGCGATATTCAAATTTTTTGAGATGCACTAGTATCACTGCCTAGAGACACTACAGATGTAGCAAAGGTAAACTTGGTAGATAACTTACCATAATGTCACGGCACAAAATGTTATCTCAACTTTATCAATGCTTTTAATGGATTTTGGGGTTATATAAGAACAAATAACAAAGAAAGCTGTGATGTCACCGTGAAGTTAAACTTCCATGACATATCTTTCTATATGTTGGCATGGAGTGCCTACTGCTCAGAGGAGGACTTTATATGCCTCCGTCATTTAGGATTTCTATATATTTGTAGAAAAAAAAATTATGTGCAGATGTTCCAACCATCTCAGATGATGAACAGTCAAAAAATTCCAATCTAAAGAGTCAAAAATTTCACTGGATCATGTATGGTCATCATATTTAAACATAGGTCTGTAGATTAAATATTAGGGTTGCTCGAATAGGGCACTGTTCCATTCGATAGAGGTTTGACTGAGTTTGTCAAAAAATTCTGGTTACCAGAACATTTGGCCTATTGTAAGGTAATCAGAAATCTCTTTGCATGGGACATAAGGCTGAAAATTATGCTGTAACGGGAGGCTTAAAACCCGTTTAACAACAGTAACCCTCATTACTGTTGGAGTTGATTTCTAAGGCTGTTCACAGCAAAAATTGCTTCGGGCAAGTTTAAAGGGGTTGTCTCATTACATTGATTACATACAAGAGGGGATATCTCAGAACAGGTAGGACACTGTTAATGGACATATATTGCAAAGTGACTTGTATTGCAAAGATCTTTAACATAAAAAGCAATTCTTATAGTGAGACAAACCCTTTAAATCCAAGTGCTTAGCTTCAGGTCAAATTTGACTTTAACCTAAATACATAGCACAACCCTAATAAATGCTTCCTCTGGTTTCCTCTTTTCCTGGTACTAAATATATGTACATGTGTATTTATAGTAAACTTATTCTAACTATACTATATCAATAGTAAATTCATTAAATATTTACAGTTCTATTCTTTGATAAATATGACTACATTGAATTACACATTATTTAAACATTTCAAAATGTGTTTAATCTGCAGTTATCAGACATTCTATCAAATCATATTATGGTAATTCTTACCTACAGAGTTCAGCGTACTGTACAAAAAATGAGCATTAGATGTTCTTTTATGTAATTGTTTCAACACGATAGAGTGATGAGAGAGTGATGAATGATGGATGCAGAGTTCACTTCATCAACCAGCATGAGGTGCCATGGTGATGAAGGTTGATTGACTTCATGAAATATAGATAAGGAAGAAGGATTGAGTAGACAAAGTGATTTAGAACAAATTCATTTTGGTATTTGGCTGAAAAAATATAATATTGTGGGAAGAATATAGCCCAAATCTGGTTGAGGTTAGCTAAAGAACAAAAACGTAGTAGATGTATCTTTAGTTTAACTCTTTTGCAGGATAAAAGAGGTTTTCCCACCAAACATACTTAGCACCTATACAAAAATATAAATGATGGACACTTCATCAGCATTTGAAGTCTTGAGTAGGTTTGGGATAATGGGTAGGCATAAACAAGCATAGGAATAGATTACAATGAAGAATGAATCGGGATTAGAAGCAGAGCCCACGCCATACGGTACACAGTGGGTGCCGGCTGTTAGTTATACTGCATAAAAATAAAACCTCCAAAAAAAATGGTGCACCAAGACTCAGGCCAGTGCCAGGCGTTTGAATTTTCCTTGGTGCCTTAGGCAAATAGGGTAAATCCTGTCCCAAGTATGGGCTTTAACCCCTTAAGCCGAACACCTGAAAAGTACTTAAAGAGAACCTGTCACATAGGTTATGCCCCCCCTTGCTGAGGACAGCACAAGCCAGTGTCAGACCTGCTGTTTCCAGCGCTGTGTCCCTTATCCTGTAAGATGCTGTAGTTTTCATGTATTTAATGTTCACAACTGAAGTTTTCAGCCAGAAGAGTCATTCGAAGAGTCATTCAAAGAGTCAGTTTTTTTTAAACCCCGCCCACCTGAGGCTAGACCCGCCCACCTCAACTGATAAACCTATTACTTTGAATAGGTAGAAACATGTGAAGAACTGTCAGTGGGTTGAGCTAACACCTACTCATGAATAAGATTTGAGGGGTAAATGCTCTAAAGCTACAGCATCTTACAGAATAAGGGACACAGTGCTGGAAACAGCATGTCTGACACTAGCTCGTGCTGCCCTCAGCAAGGAGGGGTATAACCTATGTGACAGGTTCCCTTTAATGACCAGCAATTTTTTTTTAGTTTTTGCCTTCTTTCCGTTTTTTTTCAATCACGCAGTTGGATGAGGCCTCGTTTTATTCGGGACAAATTGTACTTTTTAGGGAAATAGTTTAAGTTCACTTATAAATTATTGCAGATTTCTTTTTTTAATTTCTTTCAATTTTTTTTCTTTTTTAAGTTATTTTTTTACACCATTCACATTTCACACCTAATAACTTGTTAGATCAATTTTACAGGTTATTACAGTCGTGTGGATACCTAATATGTGTAGGTTTTTTTGTTAGAAATTTATTTTTAATTTATTATTTATTTTTTTCCTTTTTCATGTGTTTTTTTACTTTTTTTTTTCAAAATCCCATAAAGGGATAACTGTTTTACCTTTTTTATTTACACTTAGTAATGTATTAGCATATTTTGACACAGGCAGCAATCAGGGCAGCACACAGTGTGCCCTGACTGCAGGCTTGTTACACAGACAGACCTGGGGCTACTTTAGGTCTCCAGGGCTGACTGTGCAGCCATTCTCCGGGTTCTGTCGGGTCACCTGGAGCAGGGTCCAGGTGGTCACTGACTGCAGCAATCAAAGGATTAAGCAGAGGCTTGCAGAGGCTGTGCTAGGAAAAGGGCTGTGAAGTACAGCTCTGTTCTCAGCGCAGCTGCGGCACCGAGTGCCACAATCTCCGATGTCTGCAGCAACATCAAGAGTCGGCGGGCGATCATTAAGGGGTTAAGCAGTGTAGGAGCAAAGGAAGCACCCAGTGTGTGATGCCTGGCCGTTATCTGGACGCCTCCTTTGGTCCTACGCTGCTTACAGCCCATACTTGGAACAGCAGCCTTACCTCATACCCTTGTGCCTCCTATGACCAGTGCCAATCCTGCTTTCCTCCACTATATATCCACCATTGTTTGACCTACTCCATTCCTCATATCAACTACGATGTCTTTTGTGACAAAGGCTGTGGCCGAAATGTCTAATCTTATGGCATCTATTGTATCATTATAACCTTTATACATAATGTTCCTTGCAAGCAGTATCTGATTATCTATTTTTGTGAAAAATAAAAACATTCTATTATGTCCCTAGCACCAGAACTGGTGTGCCATGGTTCTCTGTACCTATTTACTTAGCATGCCTAGTGCAATGCCCTAAAAGTGCACGACACAAGGATTCAAAGAACATCATACATCACTCCATAGGCCATGCACTAGATTTAACAATGCAATTTGTATAGAGTGTTCTTTAAAGCATAAGATCTTAATGCCATGATGTCCTCCTTATTGTGTGGGGGTTGTGTTAGAAACTATGAAAATGAGTGAAACTGTTCTGTAAACACAATTTGGGGGTTTGTAATAAATTATGGTGTACAGAATAAATTATGCATACAGAGACAATCCAGCTCTATTCACCTGTTCAAACAATCAATGCGGGAGGCACGTATGCGCAGAGAACTCACTCTGCCAACAACCAGAAACAAAGCGAGTGAAAATACAGCGTCCCGTCTCAAATATAGGATGGCAAGCCAGTGTAGGTTAAAACGTAGTATATATTCTTTATTATAATAAATATAAAAGAAATTATTTTGGTTTCAAAGTCATACAGTGCAACAAACCACTGACCGTACTCCACAGCGTGCAGTCGGATATCCCTCTGACAGAGACCGACGCGTTTCGGTGACGTGCACCTTATTCCAGGTCTGGCTGGCAACGTCCGGTCCCTGGTTTAAATAGCGACGGGGCGTTGTTCAATGTGCAAATAGGTCTTAACCCCTTAAAGTCTAAATAAGAATCAAACATAATAAACATACGATAAAAACACATGTCTAGAGGGAAAAGATCACATAGTGTATATACTAATGGGTATAAGTGGAATCACTGGATCCTAATGGGTGGCATATAGCAAAGAGGTTTTTATTAGTAATGGCATAGGATATCATATTTTATATTTAGCCCTTGTGGTTGTCGAGTACGTAATGTGAAAATCCATTTGGCTTCACAATTGAGTAGTTTCTCACGTATGTTACCTCCTCTAGCATTTGAAGTAACCCTTTCATCCCCAATGCAACGATTGTAGATCGCCATTGTGTTTTTCAATGAAGTGTTTGGAAACTGCGGACATAGATGTACGCCACTGCCCCTTCTTGGAGTCAGAAATATGACGTCTAATTCTTGTTTTGAATGTGGTAGATGTGCATCCAACATACTGTAAACAACAAGAAACACATGAAATTAAATATATCACATTCTTGGTATTACAATTGATATATTGTTGAATTTTGTAACACTTGCTTGTGACAAACGAAGTGAATGTGTTTCTGACTTCCATGTAGTTGCAAGTGAGGCACACACCATGTCCGCAGCGGAAAGACCCTGGAGTTGTTAGCCAAGTTTTGTGTAAGCGGTTTTCTGTACTCAAAAACAGACGAGGGGAAACAATGGAACCTATATTAGGGGCTCTTCTGGAGATAAATCTAACTCCTTTGTCTATGATATTTGCCAGGCTGGGATGTGTATACAGGATATGAAGATATTTTTTGACAATTTCAACTACCTGTTTATATTGTGAGGAATAAATGGTAGAGAAGGTGATACCCGAGAAACTCGTCCATTTTTCCTTTTTTGGATTTTCTACTAATAGGCTATCATGTGTCATAGTATCTACTTTATTTATAGATCTTTTTAAATTCTTTTCAGAGTATCCTCGTTGTCTCATTTTCTCCAGGACAGCTTGTTGGTGTATATCAAAGTTCTTTCGGGAGCTACAATTTCTTTTTGTACGGATTAATTCTCCTGTAGGAATGTTATCAATGACATGATGTGGGTGACAAGATGTCGCATGTAATATAGAGTTCTGTGATAATGGTTTGGAAAAAGGAACAACTTCTATTGATTTCCCTGGTATCCCTATCAACGTAACATCTAAAAAATTAATGTCTATGTGATGAAACTGGTATGTGAATTTTAAATTCATCATGTTGTCATTGATATACTCCAGAAAATGTACTATGTCATCCGGAAAGCCCTCCCATATCAGGAGCAGGTCGTCTAAATAACGACCATACCACCTGATATGGGAGGCAAAAGGATTGCAGTCAGTAAACAAAAACATTTACTCCCACATGCTCATGTATATATTTGCGAGGGAGGGCGAAAATTTCGCCCCCATGGACGCCCCGCATAGTTGGAGGAAATATTGTTGATCAAAGGAAAAAAAGTTATGTGTTAGTAAAAATTCTGTTGTCATAATTAAAAATTCACATAAGTTGGCCTCGTATCCACTGTACTTGTTAAAAAAAATTGCCAGATTGGTTAATGCTAAATTATGTGGAATAGAAGGGTATAAGCCAATAACATCACATGTCAGCCATAAGAACTCTTTTTTTCCAAGTGACCGACTGCAGTTGTCCTACTACTTGTTTGGTGTCACGTAGGTACCCTGGAGTGTGTGGAATGAGTGGTTGGAGATGAAAATCCACCCAGGCTCCCAATTTCTCTGAGAATGAGTCTATCCCTGACACTATAGGTCTAAGTGGTGGTGGAAAAGTATTTTTATGTGTCTTTGGTAAGGAATGTATGATTGGAGTTTTTGGATGAGGATTATATAGTTGCTCAGCCAGAGTGGAAGACAATACTCCCATGCTAACCCCTTCCATTAGAAGTTTTTTAAGGGAGTTTTGGAAAGGCCCTATGGGATCATTCTTAAGATGGCGGTATGTGGTTTGATCCCCCAACATATGCATATTGAGTTTTCTATATAGGCCGGAATCTAACACCACAACGGCCCCCCACCCTTGTCCGCCATTTTAACTATTATATAGGGGTTATTTTTGAGTTCTAATAAGGCTGATTTTTCACATATCGATAGATTATTATGATGTTTAATAGGATCCTCATTCAGAGAATCCATGAGCGAGACAAGATCTCGCTCAATGGATTCCTGAAAAACATCTAGAACTTCCGGCCGCGATTAAATAGGATAGAAATGTGGGTTTGGGACAATAAATTTTGGAACAGCAATGCTATCAAATTTATGTTCACTTTGTAAACTCCTAAGATCCGACAGCATTTTTAATTCAGTGAATGAAAAGGAAACATTAGAGGGCACAGACTCTGTTACAAAGGAATGTTCTCCTGTCCCATCTGTAACTGGATCAGGTGCTTCCATTTCTTCTTGTTGCGTGGAGAAGTGATGTTTGACCGTAATAAGTCGAGCGAATCTGTTAACGTCCTTAATAGTTTCAAAGACATTCAAAGAGTGAGTGAGAGCAAAGTTCAATCCTGTTGATAATACACGCTCCTGTGCTTGAGAGAGGATAGAGGCTGAAAGATTTAATACCGGGCTCATCGTGGCTTCCTGCGACTGTTGTAATTGCCACCTCTTCTTGTGTTTACGGCCGGCACGCTTGGTCCTGTTTCTAAAAAAGGATTGTCACATTGTCCTGTTCCGCCCCGAGTAGCATCAAGGTAAGCTCTTGTGTTCATACGTGGCCTAGGTACAGGGCCTATAGGATCATTGTAATCATTGAGGTTCTCCATCAGTTCATCCGTGGTAGATGTAGATGATTGTTCTGCGGTGGTGTCAATATCAGAAAAACTGACATGTCTGCTTCTGGTGGACGTATAGGAGTCGGTTTTGTGTCTCAAGATGGGTTTTAAATAGGCCTTTCTTTTGTTCCACGTATAAATTTCACCCTTCTCATAATCTTTTGCATCTCTGTCATATTTGGCCTTTTTAGTTTTCATAACAGCCTCTTCCGTTTTTTGTATAATATTATTCAAAATATCATGACAACGTTTATACTCTGGTGTGTCGACATGGTGAGTCAAAGACTGTTCTATGTCGTGTATCTCTTGTTTGAGTATTGTTAGTTTTTTATTTTCATGTTCAACAATCAGTTGCATTAGTTTCATAGAACATTGAGTTAATATATTGTTCCACTCAATAGTAAATTCTTCAGAGTATTGAGAAGTGATGGTTTTTTTAATGCGCAAGCCACGCGGTATCATCTGTTTCTCTATGTAGGTAGACAGAGTAGCTTGATCCCACCATAGTTTAGTTTCCTTCTTTTTTAGTGATTCCAGATTAGTAAACAAGGTCTTCACATCGCTGGCTTAGTAAACTGGCTGCCTTATTTTTCCTATCAGAGTCTAAATCCATCTTGCATGAAGTGTGTATCTTCCAACTTGTGGTAACAATGGTATTAAAATTTTTTGCAAGACATATAATAGTCAATAGTCCAGGGAATCAGAGACATCGGAAAACAGCAAGCTTCTTCAAAATATGCATACAGAGACAATCCAGCTCTATTCACCTGTTCAAACAATCAATGCGGGAGGCACGTATGGGCAGAGAACTCACTCTGCCAACATCCAGAAACAAAGCGAGTGAAAATACAGTGTCCCGTCTCAAATATAGGATGGCAAGCCGCTGCGGACATGGTGTGTGCCTCACTTGCAACTACATGGAAGTCAGAAACACATTCACTTCGTTTGTGACAAACGAAGTGTTACAAAATTCAACAATATATCAATTGTATACCAAGAATGTGATATATTTAATTTCATGTGTTTCTTGTTGTTTACAGTCTGTTGGATGCACATCTACCACAGTCAAAACAAGAATTAGACGTCATATTTCTGACTCCAAGAAGGGGCAGTGGCGTACATCTATGTCCGCAGTGTCCAAACACTTCATTGAAAAACACAATGGCGATCTACAATCGTTCCGTTGCATTGGGGTTGAAAGGGTTACTTCAAATGCTAGAGGAGGTAACATACGTGAGAAACTACTCAATTGTGAAGCCAAATGGATATTTACATTACGTACTCGACAACCGCAAGGGATAAATATAAAATATGATATCCTATGCCATTACTAATAAAAACCTCTTTGCTATATGCCACCCATTAGGATCCAGTGATTCCACTTATACCCATTAGTATATACACTATGTGATCTTAATAAGATTTTCCCTCTAGACATGTGTTTTTATCGTATGTTTATTATGTTTGATTCTTATTTAGACTTTAAGGGGTTAAGATCTATTTGCATATTGAACAACGCCCCGTCGCTATTTAAACCAGCGACCGGACGTTGCCAGTCAGACCTGGAATAAGGTGCACGTCACCGAAACGCGTCGGTCTCCGCCAGAGGGATATCCGACTGCACGCTGTGGAGTACGGTCAGTGGTTTGTTGCACTGTATGACTTTGAAACCAAATAATTTATTTTATACTTATTATAATGAAGAATATATACTACGTTTTAACCTACACTGGCTTGCCATCCTATATTTTAAGATGGGATGCTGTATTTTCACTCACAGAATAAATTATGTTATATTTTAATAGATCGTCAGACATTTATGAACACGGACACTAAGCGTAGGTTTTTTCTTTTTAATTTTTTATTTGTAAAATGGCAAAAGGAGGTGATTTGAACTTTGAGGGACTTATGTATGAAAACTATCTAGTAGTAAGGCTGTCTTTGTTTACCATAGCAACCAATCAGAGTGCAGCTTTCATATAGTGGAAAAATAAAAGCTGAGCTCGGATTGGTTGCTATGGGCAACAAAGACAATCTTCCTGCTAGACAGTTTTCATACATAAGGCCCTTAATATTTAATTATTTTTTAAACATTTTAATTTTTTTTTTTTACTTTAGCAATTGGTCCCCGTAGGGTAGTTGACCACAAGAGGGCGTGATCACTTCTCCTATATACAGCAGTACTATTGTACTAGCACAGTGTAGTAGGTGTACCAACAAGACAGCTACAGAACCCGGCATGAGACCTCTGGCTGCCATAGCTACCGACCGTTTACTTTGCAGGGGGAGGGGGCAATCAGCATGAGGTACACAGCACCATTTTTCATTTATTTAGACACTTCGGTCACGATGGCCGCAGAATCTTTGGGGAAGTAAGTGAGGCTTGTTTTTTTTTTTTTTTTTAAACCAGTTTACCCCTTGAAAGATAAAGAAAATAACTCAAGTAAAATGGGTTTTCCCACCATGCACTTTGACAACCTATCGATAGGATAAGCCATCAGAATGTGAAATGTGAAGGTCCTACTTCTGGGAACCACATTTTTCTTAAGAACGGGACCCCAAAGGTCTCAGCTAATAAGAGACTGCCGGATGCATTTGCACACAAACCTTAACTCTGTTCTATGGAAGTTCGGAGTACAGTCGAACACTGTGTTTACAGAACAAAATGGGGAGTTGTGCGCAAGCACAATCAGCTCTACATTCTGAGTTGAGATTTTCGGAGACCGTCCAAGAGATAGGTGCAGGACCTAATGGTGGGACCTGCAATTATAACACTTTGCTGGCATATCCTATTCTATCTCCTATCGTACTGTTATTTAGTAACAGTATGGTGGTATTATTTACTTACAATTTGGTGGTGTTATTTAGTCATAATATAGTGGTGTTATTCAGTCACAGTATGGTGATGTTATCCTATCGATATGCCATGAGAGTGCATGGTGAAAACACCCCTTTTAATAAAATATCTTTGCAATTTAGATTCTGTAGTAGAAGACAAAGTAAATTGCATGGAAACATTTAAGAGTCCTACTCTCTAAATATATTGCCAATTGTTTCTTTGTCAAGTATCTTTAAAACTATAAGTTCCCAATTCCAAACGTGTTGAAATAGGCAAGCGTCTCTATAATCAGACCCAGTTCACTGACTGTAATAGCTGAACTGAGTTGACATAATAATGTTATACTTGTCACAGGTCACAGCAAGACTGGTCTTGTAAATAGGTGCAAAGCAGTTTCAGTAGTTGTGAAACCAATAAACTAAGACCTATCCAGTTCTGTTTTCACAATGAAACCTAATAGTTGCACATAAAGCCTTCAAACTTAATTCAATGCTCCTATACAATGACAAGCATTATCCAAAGTAGTAACACAAAATGACTTGGGGGGCTCCTGTACGTATGAAAAATCTGCAGGAGCTAACAATCAAAATTGACCTCTTCACCACTTGTGACTCAGTTAAAGAATGAGGACTGTGTTCATGATCATGGCACGTGGCTTGTTACAGATATTCTAATGGAAGAACCATTCTCAAAATAGAAAGCAAGAATTGTAAAAGGTTTTCATTATGTGAATATACTGGTCCCTTACCTGATGGAAAATATCCTGCAAGGACTAAACATATATGGCTGCCTTGGGCATGCTTAACTAGAGACATATATATATATATATATATATACACTTTTATTTTTTATTTTTTTATTATTAGATTATTTCGACTACCAATTTTTTTAGAGATTGTTCCTTCTATTCTCTGTACATACCAAGATCTGTTTCATGAGCCGGTCTTAGAGCCCCAAAAGATTGCACCTCTTATTTCTTTGGTGAGACAGTTTTGAGCAGCTAACACAATACAATTTTCTTTTCTGGTTATTATCTATACCTGCCCAGGTCCATTGACACAGTTATTATTACTGCTTTACTATATAAAAAGAATTTCTCTCTAATCTTCTAACTTCTTTCTTCAGATATGTTTTTAATGATCAAGGGAAGAAAGTTAAGAAGAATAAGAGAGCCATCTGGTTGTATCTAAATGCTAATGTCCAAAACTGGCTAGCATACTGTGGAATGAGAGTCTTTTGGAGTGTTAATCTTCACCCTTAATACATAACCAAACATTTGGAGAAAGAGACAACACTGACCAGGTGTTCAGTGTTCCTAAAGTCTACAATGGTGTTTAACTACTGTATATATTTGCAGAACCTTATCCTTCTGTTTCTTTCAATTCTTCAAACAAGACTTTGGTTTCCAAACCGTCCAATTTTCTCAGGTTTTATAAAGAATAGCATTAGTCTGGTCATGTGCGCTTCAGTAAGTGAAGTGTTTGACTTAACAAAGATGACTTGTTTGTTTTCCTCTCTAACCACATTAATCACAAAAGACCTCACAAAAGTTGGGAAAATACTTTGTGCACCTCCCTTTACTATTATCTAAATTGAAGATCCACAGAAGATCTACATTTTTGCCTTAATTAAGTTCACACAGCCCCATAAGGTTTATGTCAAGAAATTTTATGTAAGAGATCATGTTCCGAAGGTTATGAGTTATCTATTTAGTGCAATGAAAGTGATCAGATCCCCATGGCAGGGAAACCATTCTAATTTTTGGCACTAAATATACAGCTTCTGTAAAGGGCGGGGCCATATTTACCACTAAGCAACCAAGCTCTAAGGTAGACATGTAGGAAAACTGTTTAGCTGTAAGACTTTCTTTGTTGCCCATAGCAAACAATCCGAGCTCCCCTTTCATTTCATATAGTGCTCTGAAAAAAAAGAAAGGGGAGCTCTGATTAGTTTCTCCAATGCCTAAGGTTGTGTTCTGTTTGAGGAGGGTGGGGCGAGGACAATAACATTTGTTAAAAAAAAAAAAAAACAAACTTAAAGCACATACTGCTGTGGGAGTGCATAAGAACCGTAATTGCCTGATAATTAAAGCACTTGGTTGCTATTGGTCAATATACTCCATTTTATTTATTATGGACTAGTTTTTCTACTGGCCAGCTACTGTGTGAAGTCCAGTCTCTGATGGCAGCTGCAATAACAGGGCTACTGTTTCTTTCTAAAAGTTCAGGTACAAATGGGGCATGGTTGGTGCAAAACCATGTGGGAGAAGACTTTGTAGACCTATTTTAAAATAACCACACTGTTTGATCAGTAATGGTCTGATCTTTGGGACTCCAAATCAATGCATTTAATGGACCTTGCTGCTGTGCAAAAATTGTGTCTCCTTAATAGGGTTTTGCCATGATCTAATGTTGACGTGGGATCCTCCAAAATGGGTATTTAATCACTTTTCTAAATATATGTCATTAAAAAAAGTGAAGCCTCTGAGAGCTACAGCCTGACTTACATGCCCTTAGTTTCCTGACAGTTTACATTACACACGACCAGGAGCTGATCTGGCCATGCTTGCGTTGTTTGCACGTCTTATGTGATGGCAGGGAACATGAACCAGCTTTGAAGGGACTGGGGAGAAAAGATCCTGTGTCTTTTGTATAGAGAATCCACTGGTTTAATGTAATTATCTGAGTAAACATGCAGATGCTCCCTGCTCAGCCCTACTCCCCCTCCCCCCACAGCAGTTCGTGAACAAATGAAAGATGCTACCTGCTCTGAGCTTATCTTCTCTCCTGAGCAGGTAAGAGGGAGAAACTTGTGCACAATGCAGTTATCCCCTTTGGATTACCCAAATAACATGTTTGCTCAAGTACAGAGACTGAATATCAGGAACATGCATGGGAGGTGGAGCGATGACATCAAAGAGGAGGTACTTGTTTTTTTAAACACAGAAACACAACGCCCCTTTTTCAAGCCTCAAGAGGGGAGTATCAGTCTGTTAGGTAAGGAACTTACTTCTTGGCAAAACCCCTTTAAATGTTTACACAGATACAATGGTTTGTCTGCACAGATAAACTTGGTTCTGTACCTCATTCTATGGAAGCAATATGACCTGCCTTATTGTGTGAATCCAAGAGGTTGGACCCCTGACAATATTTAGCACTAGACACTTGGGTTCTGTATTATGGCACAGCACATATTTGGGGGGAACAAGATGTATGGCAGTATTTACTGTGAGGCACTGTCTTTTACTGCAGTACAGTATTTGGGTGCCCAGAGCAGTGCCGCAGACACATTATTAGGGTTAACAGCTGGACAGTGCTATTAAATAGGAAGTAGGATCCAGGTTCTTGAAAATGGAAGAAAAGCATAGATATAAAGATAGAAATAGGGATAACAGGATAAAGAAAACCTGCATTGGTGAGAGACTTAGCTTGAAGACATTGTCATGGTGGTCTTGGCCCAATGAAGAACATAGGGAAAGCCTTGTAAACAGACAAGACAACGTCTGTGAGTCACTGGATGGTCAGTAATTGTGTATTTTGATTTTGACTGCATTTTATTTGTGTTTTATTAATTTGTTAAGTCTACAGATTCTGCAGACCACGTATCGTATCTGACCACTGTATGATCAGTATGGAGGTAATTTTCGTATTCCTGTTTTTATTTAGCAACAGTATGGAGGAATTATTCAGTCATGGTATGGTGGTATTATTAAATCAATGTATATTGGTGCTATATAGCCACAGAATTGTGGTATTATTTATTAACAGAACAGTGGTATTATTTACTTATTGTACGGTGGTGTTATTCAACCACAGTATGGTGATATTATCCAGTCCTGGCATGGGAGGGTTATTTAGTATGATGATGTTATCCAGTCATAGTACCCTGTTATTCAGCCACAGTGTGCTATAAATATAAGCCCCTTCTTTATAAAATTTGGTCAGGGCCCCTGACAGACTGTATTTACTATGTGGGAGTAGAGCTATCTATGTATACAGATTCCAGATTTTGCCGGAAGTGGGGCATCGACTTCGCTCCCTTCGTACACTGCGCATGCGCCGCAGTCAGCTTCAGCTGTGCCTTTTAGACGCGGTTAGTATTTAATCTGGGAGAGTTCATTTTGCGTGCATACCCCTTGAGAAGCAGAGAGTTGCGAAACGCGCGTCGGGGTGACCGGTTTATTCAACTTTTGCTGGTGAGGCACTTTGGGCCATTGAGATCATTCATATTTCTTTGATATATTGCCCTTTAGTTTGAGGTTTCACACATTATATACCACATAATATTTTGTAAAGATAGATTGTCATATTAAGTGAGCAATGATGTTATACTATATATGTTAAGTGATGTGCCTTTTTTGTAGTATACTTACACCATATGTACATTTGAACAGCAATGAATAGACCTGTCATAGATGGGATCTCTTATGAACCTTTTATTATGTTTGTAAGATTTTAAGATGTTATTAATAAAGATTGTTATTTTTATACCAGTTACTCTCTATGTTTTGTGATTGTGAGATTCCAGATTTTGGTATAGCATAACTTAACCCGTACTTGCCAAGAAACCATGAGTCTTGAGAAACACAGTCCACACCACTGAACACCAGGACCTTGCTGTGCACTGGTCAGCAATGCCAAGTGTTAGTTATTTTGATGTTGGCATTTGCAGACATTGCTTAGGGCAACATGAGCTGTAAATACAATTATGGTTGTCGGAATACAGCTAAATTTTATATTTTCTTACAATTATTTTATCTCACCATTGATTTTTTATAGTATATTTATTTGGTTATATAATGCAAACACATTGTCCTACATTCTTGAACAGAAATAAGGTCAAATGATGTACCCAGTTTTTACTGAAATATTCCTTTTCTAAGAATTTATTTTCTTGCATTTGGTGTTTAAAGATGATCTGTATTTAGGAAAATACATACCACATATAAGTATATTAAAAGAAAATACTTAAAATGAAGTCTAACCAATAACATTTTTATTTTATAGCATGAGATTTTGAGAAATATAAAGCTAGGAGTTGTCACTCAACCCTACTAACCAGATCTCAGCTGTACATTATACATGTGAAAAGTAGATGAAAATACACCTACTAGATATAATATCCTTATAAATATGATGCAGCTTATTACTATAGAGTACCCCAAAAATGGCATGTTAATTAATTGGTCCATTCATTTTTGGTGTCATATTTTAGACTCTAGACTCTTCTTTTTGTTTCCACCTATTCAGCTTGTGATAAAGTAGCTTATACGATACTTGCTTATATGGGTGGTCTTTCCAAATGATAGGCTATTTTTAATAGCTAGAGAACCCTTTGGACTATGGCTATGCATGAAGTTTGGAGTTCTGTAACAGAAAAATGGATCTTTTCAACTTTCACTAAGATGCTGTAACTCCATCTCATTTTGGTGGTCAAATGTCCATAGCTGCAACTATTCCAGTAATTAATACAATGAGAATGAGGGCCAATTAGTCCAGGGAATCACTGTGCCTCCACTGTAATTGTAAAAATGCTTAATTGAAAATCAGTTTTAATAATTCCAATCCTTACCTTAAAGCATGAATGTATTTCTGTTGTGGTATTACAGCTCTTTTTATGGACCAATAAATAAACTTGATGTAGTAGTATACAATTTGTAAGGAGTAGACAATACAAACTAAAGTAAATCTGACATGAAAGGGTAAAAAAGACATTGCCTGTAAAAATCTTATAGAATGTAAGAGCAAACATGTTCAAACTATAGAGAATGTAAAGTATGAGGAGGAGCCAGGTTAAGCTTCTATGAAAAGATCATGATTTCAGTGACTACATTCTGAAGAGAAGGAGCTGCTCTACAAATGTCCTAGATATGACAAGAGAAGTGATGAGCATCAGCGCCTGGGATGATTCTGTATGTATATATAGATATCTATATATAGATATATACAGATTCAAGATGCAGAGAAACATATATATATATATATATAAATAAATATATATATATATATATATATATATATATATTTATTTATATATTATATATATTATGTATATATAAATATATATGGATATATATATATATGGATATATAGATATATATTTTAGATATATATAGATATACATATATATAGCTATATATCTATAGATCTACACATCTATCTATATAGGTATATATCTATATATAGATATATATGCACATATATAGATATATCTAACTAACTATATATAAGCATAGATATAGATAAATGGATAGATAATATATGTGTGTTTGTGCATGTGTGTGTGTGAACTGTAAAAATGCATATTTATGTATATGTTTGCATATACAGTATACACATGTTTTTTTTAGGTGTCTGCATTACTGTACATCAAGAATGAATGACTTGATTTTTTCTATTGATCCTTTAGATAACTAATTTAGATTTATGGATCTTGCTAGGCGACTAGAGAATCCAGAGCATACCTTTTGTCAACATGGTAAGAAATTTGGAGTCACACCCAAGGCCTCAATGGAAAAAGTCACCAATTCTAGCCAGTTTTTATATTTGTGCGATTATATGTATGTATTTAAGTATGTGTACCTAGAAGTATTTGTATATATGTATGCATTCCTGTTTTCATATCTCAAAATACTCAGATATATAGTCTATAAAAAATAATATATTGTCTAAAAAAGGATTAAATAATTATCCTTACTGTTAAAAAGAGAAAATCTAAAAATTTTTATTGAAAAGCATCTCAGTTTCCAGACTGAGCAACACAAGAAACGAAAGAAATGTAGACCTTACGAGCCAAAAACAACAAAAATGGCAAAAGAGATTAAAAAAAATATCCACATGAGCTGCTTTGCTTTCATGTGGGGATAGAAGTTTCCATTGTGCTTTGAGTTCACGCTTCAGCCAAAAAATGATGACATCTGAGAAGAACAAAAGAGAACCATTGTCCACAGCACAGAAAGTTCTGTGCTCAATCCACACATATTGTTTTCCCCAAACACAAACAGAACTTCAGTCTCTGATATACTGGGAATGAATCCAAAGATCCTCAGCAAACCTTTTAACTAATTGTGCATTTTTTGCATTTGAAGAGACCAATTTTCTATACAGTGAATTTTTATTCCTATTTTAACATATACAGAACCTCAAAGTGTTAACATATCCAGTTGTCATTTTTTTACTGTGAAGATAAAATCTTGGTATTTTGCATGGAGGAATATTCTATCTTTGGTTATAGGCAGAAAAAATCCTCCAAAAATACAAGTGTTATTTTATTTCTTTTAGAGTGTTAATTTTTAGATGTCTTGACTTTGAGCTGGGCAGTGTTCTGGATGGCTTAATGTTTATGCTGGCTGATAATAAGATTTACAGAAAAAACATAGTCTAGGTAAGTACACTGTTAACTAGAAGGGCTCTGTTCTGTCTCAGATTCTTTTAGCATGGTCCTGGGTTTTGTAACTACAAATTACATAATGACATGCTACATTTCAAAGTGTATTTTGACTTTGCAAAAGTCAAACTAATAAACATTGAAAACCAAGCAACCCAGAAAGATTTTTGAGCAGGCATACTAAGTAGATTGTAATTGTAAACAGCTTTTTTGTTTTATTGTTGGTGCTTTAAAATATGTATAAAGCCAGATCTTATACGTGGCGTTCTATACCATTTGCATTGTGAGAGTAGTGGCATCCAAGTTCAGCAATACATTGGTTACAAACATGATAATGTATTTTTTTGGGTTAGTATTATCTACTGTTCAAATTTATTTACTATAAAATTATTAATTTACTATTTTTGTCTATGTTTTCACCCAAGCCATGCCTGTATAAATTTATATTGTATTATTTTTATTATGATGTTTACATAGTTGCTTGCATATTACTTTTCATAGCACAATGTTGAGGGTAACACATTGTAACAATTACAAAGCACGGTGTGATTTGGGGTTTATATGGTACATTAGGTTGAAGTTCTGCCCATAGGACTTTATATCTGTATAGAATAGGTACATATAACCTAGAGTAATACACAGTTATCATTTATGGTCCCACAGGACCCGAAATCCTGAGTAGACTCCGAACAGTATGTAAATAAACCATAGTCTGTATGCACATATATAATGATAGAAATGCTACTACTCCCAACATTCCACATTCTAATACTTGACTATAGCATTCCGTAGGTGCAGTAAAGTAGGAACAGATCACTTGAGTCTATGTTTCCTGAATTCTGCTATTCACATCAGGCTGATGAATGGTCAGGTCGTTCAAAAGGAAAGGATTGCTTTGAACTAACAACCGAATCTTGACTGACAAATCCATGCCACAGGCGTTTAGTAACAGCTTGTATTTTGTCTGTCTTCTTATGTTTTGTCTAGCTAATAGTGTACTTAGGATACTCTGTTAAAATTGCCTTGTTTATTATTACTAATCATGTTACTTGCAGCCTGCCACTTTTACAGTCCCTGTTGAAAACAATGTTTGCATCTTAATTTAGCTAGCTCTGGTCCAAACGCTTCAATAAATAAATATATGTCTTACCTTTCAAACATCTCTGATGTGTGAAATTGTAGATGAAATTCTGACTTAAAACTTCTATTCTCCCTTGACAATTTGACAATTTGCTGTGGGTACTAAAATTTATGTACCTATATAATTCCAATATGTTTCACATTTCTTACTAGGCACTATGATAAAATGTAACAAACACATATGTATGCACACAGATCCGATTTTATGGTACCATATAAAAATATAATTTATTTTTTATTCCCATTCTCTCTCTCTTTATATATATATATATATAATATATATATATATATATATATATATATATTATATATATATATATATATATATATATATATATAAAATTATAGATATATAGATCTAGATGTATAGATTATATAGATAAAGATGTATATCTATCTATCTATCTATCTATATAATATATATATATATATATATATATTTATATATATATATATATCTATATTATATATATATATTTGATAATATATTTAAATATAGAAATTTAAAACTTATATGAGCCGTGAAGCAAAGTTACTACCGTGAAACAAAAATAATACGTTTTAATTGTTTAAACTATAATAAACATAAATGTAATTTAATATTATTCTCTTTATTTTGTGCTTGTCTAAGCATTTGTGCATACGCTGAAGCCTAGTTATGCAGTATAGGCCAAAAACTTGGCCTATACTTTGTTAGAATTTTGTTGCAAATTGCCCCAAAAGTTGGGTTACATGTCAATCACTGCATGTATACCTGTATCATCAGTTTGAAAAGCAAAGAGATCTAGAAATACGGTGACTAAAAGGAGTGATAAAAAGCCAAATATTACTGTAAATGCAAGATAGCCACAAGGTGGCATAAGGAGCAGCAGTGTCTATCCTCACTAGGGAATTTTACCAAATGTATTATACCATATATACCACTGTAAATGGGGCTAATTTTTACTACATTCTAAACATCCGCGGTTGTAGTTCGTATAGCTCTTTCTGTATGTGATATAAACTCATCCACATAGCATACTATGGCTACTATGGCATGTTAATTTAATTTACTCCTGGGGAAGCACGCGATGACAGCGGGTGAAACGCGTTGAGTATTTTTATTTGTTATTTACTTTTAATTTATCTTTGCCAATAAATAGTGGACATACTTATATAGTCTAAGTGTCTAAAAATGATAATTTTTGGCATTAAGAATATCCCAAGCGCCTTTTTACTCTTAATCCTAAGGACAAATTGTCCCTTATTGCATGGCTACATAAGAGGTATTGATATAGTAGTCACAGCTGGGTCCTGGTGTCTCAGAGGAACACAAAAACTGTCTCCTACATGATTAGACACCAATATTTTAAATAGTGGTCTCTGAAACATATTTTGAATTGTTGCCCAGGAGCTCCATGTTAATTCTAATAAGAATATTTTTAGTGCTGTGGAGAATTCTGTTAACTGATGTTTGGTCTATTTTAATAAAAGGAAACATGTAAAAATATAACATTTTGTAGCAAATTTCACACAAACTCCTCATTGGAACCACAAGAAAAAGAAATTATTGGACCACCTTTAGCCTATAATTCTGAACATATTAACAACTCATTCTTGCATTTCAAAAATGCCAAGAAAACATTGGATTTTCCTTGGAGTTATGTACAATTTATTGACTCTGACATTGCAGCTTATCTCCAACATTTTGGACTTGTCAAAAAGTTAAAGGGATTTTCTCACCATAATAGTTAGCTTTAAAAATGTAGGCAAAGAAAAATACGGACTATTACCAAACACAATGCTGTTCCAATTTTGCTTAGTTTCAGAGATAAAAGAGATCTTAACTCCTGCTTGTGTATATAAGTTTCCCAAGGCTAAAGATCATCTCTGTCTGCTGTCATTGCTTCAGCTGCTTGATCCAACCATAGAAACATCATTCCATGCTGTGTCAGTAAGACAGGAGCTTGTTCATCTAAGTTACTGGCAAACTTTAACCATTTAAAGCTCTGTAGCCTTCTTCACATGGTCATAGCTATAGTTATAACATCCATAGCAATTGCTAAGGAGTCAAGAGGTTGAGGGGGCCCAACCAAGTATAAAAACAGTGTTTCTTTTTGTGGAAACAAGAATTTGGTGGCTTTCTGCTCTCCTGCACTACTATGTGGATTCTCTGATACAGTGGGGGAAAAAAGTATTTAGTCAGCCACCAATTGTCCAAATTCTCCCACTTAAAAAGATGAGAGAAGCCTGTAATTGACATCATAGGTAGATCTCAAGTATAAGAAACAAATCCCAAAAGTCACATTGTCTCATTTGGAAAGAATTTATTTGCAAATTATGGTGGAAAATAAGTATTTGGTCACCTACAAACAAGAAAGATTGCTGGCTCTCACAGACTTGTACCTTCTTCTTTAAGAGATTCCTCTGTCCGCTACTCATAACTTGTAGCAATGGCACCTGTTCGAACTTATCAGTATAAAAGATACCTGTCCACAACCTCAAACAGTCACACTCCAAACTCCACTATGGTGAAGACCAAAGAGCTGTCGAAGGACACCAGAAACAAAATTGTAGCACTTCACTAGGCTGGGAAGACTGAATCTGCAATAGGAAAGTAGCTTGATGTGAAGAAATCAACTGTGGGAGCAATAATTAGAAAATAGAAAACATACAAGACCACTGATAATCTCCCTCGATCTGGGGCTCCACGCAAGATCTCACCCCATGGGGTCAAAACGATCACAAGAATGGTGAGCAAAAGTCCCAGAACCACATGGGGGGACTTAGTGAATGACCTGCAGAGAGCTGGAGCCAACGTAACAAAAGCTACCATCTGTAACATACTACGTTGCCAGGGCCTCAGATCCTGCAGTGCCAGACGTGTCCCCCTGCTTAAGCCAGTACATGTCCGGGCCCGTCTGAAGCTTGCTAGGGAGCATTTGGATGATCCAGAAGAGTATTGGGAGAATGTCATATGGTCAGATGAAGCCAAAGTAGGACTGTTTGGTAAGAAACACAACTCGTTGTCTTTGGAGGAGAGAGAATGCTGAGTTGCATCCACAGAACACCATACCTACTGCGAAGCATGGGGGTGGCAACATCATGCTTTGGGGCTGTTTCTCTGCAAAGGGACCAGAATGACTGATCCGTATACATGAAATAATGAATGGGGCCATGTATCATGAGATTTTGAGTGCAAACCTCCTTCCATCAGCAAGTGCATTGAAGATAAAACGTGGCTGGGTCTTTCAGCATGACAATGATCCAAAGCTCACCACCAGGGCAACGAAGGAGTGGCTTCGTAAGAAGCATTTCAAGGTCCTGGTGTGGTCTAGCCAGTCTCCAGATCTCAACCCTATAGAAAACCTTTGGAGGGAGTTGAAAGTCCGTGTTGCCCAGCGACAGCCCCAAAACATCATTGCTCTAGAGGAGATCTGCATGGAGGAATAGGCCAACATACCAGCAACAGGGTGTGCCAACCTTGTGAAGACTTACAGAAAACGTTTCACCTCTGTCATTGCCAACAAAGTATATATAACAAAGTACTGAGATGAACTTTTGTTATTGACCAGATACTTATTTTCCACCATAATTTGCAAATAAATTCTTTCCAGATGAGACAATGTGATTTTCTGGATTTGTTTTCTCATTTTGTCTCTCATAATTGAGGTCTACCTATCATGTCAATTACAGGCCTCTCTCATCTTTTTAAGTGGGAGAACTTGCACAATTGGTGGCTGACTAAATACTTTTTTCCCCACTGTATATGGCGGTATTATTTATATTATTAATTATTGCTACTTATGCTGATTTTTTTCATTTATTGTCATTAGGTGGTAGGGCCCAAGTGTAAGTCTGAAGCCGACTTTGGCTTTGTGAAACAGTACGGTGAGAAAACCCCTTTAAGCTCTTGTTATGGGCATAATGTTATTATCATAGGGCTGATAAGCTATTATACAATGCATCTCTTTTTCCATTGACTGATGACCACGGATTTACATGCTTGAACATATAGGTAGCCATCAATCATTGGTAAAAGGGAGTAGACAATATGATCATGAATATAGGGTACTCATATCCTTTTAATCTTTCTTTGTGTCATTTAATATAAAAGCTAGTTTGACCTGTCAATGTTATATTCTATAATGAGCCATGCAATTTGATATCTGCTTGTCAGCATTTAAAATCAGAATGGTCATTTTTTCCAGTTTAATGCATTAGGTACCAGACCAACACAGTAGATACCACATGATATTCCATACAAGGTCTGAAGATTGGAATAGCAAGATGAAGAAATAACTTTAAATAATAAAGATACTTAATTTCTTTATTAATGTTTAGTCAAAGTCGGATCTGAAAAAAAAAAAATTCTGAAGTCATTTTAAAACAAATTTCACTTTCTTTGTGAAAATGATTAATTGTTATGGTGTAACTTCCTCCACAAATCATCAACAATGTTCACAGTGTCACATAAATCTCTGAGATAATCTTATGTCAACGCAAAACATTTTAAGGAATGATAAATTGCGAGAGATTTCATTACATCTTAAATGTTTTTACATTATTTATAAGCACATTCATAAATGCTCATGCATATTAAAAGAGCTTATATATTGAAATAGAAAATACCTCAAATTCAGAATGCTTTGTTAGTCTATTCTTCACTAACTTGTATTGCCACTTTAACATTTCATGTTGTTCATGCTTCTATTCATCTGTATTAAAAGGTTTATTGAGTGTCAAAATGCCACGTCGTTACGTTAGGCTAAAGCTTTCCAAATACGTTCAATTATTGCTGTCATCTTATTTCTTTCAGGTGGGATTCATCAATAATAGGACGGAAAGAGAATGGAGGTTGAGAAGTTAAAATCAAAAGCCCTCAGTTCTTAGGGTAAACTTTTTGTATAGGCATATACAAATATAGAAGTTGGGGGAGGGTGGGGCTTAGAAAAGATCAGAATAGATCCACCATTATGTTGTTGTTTTTTGTCAATAAGAGGGAAAGAGCCTGGTGTTTGTGTTCTGTTCTGTGCTCTTTCCATGACCCTTTGGCCAATTATCCATCCCATGTAAAAGGGACCCCTTCACAAGTATTTGCCACCCAAAAGAAAATGGGGCCAACCATGGCTGGGCTTCATCTCTTCAAGTAATGTATCATAGCTGAAAGGTTTGTCTCTTTGGTATGTAGTGGTTAATATGTTCCTGCCCTGTTTTTAACTGCTGAAAGAGGTAAGGCAACATTAAAGGGGTTTTGCCACAATCTCATTTCATACCTCCTGCATCCAGCTCTTCAGCTCTGTGTGCTCAGAAGGGGGCGTGTGTGATTTGTTTGAATTGCAGATCATGTGACTCAGCAGGATGACATCACCATGCCTTTCCTCTCTCTGATCAGAGAAAGGTCTGTTTATGTATAGAATTGTAAGTAGCTACACTGTAGCTCAGAGGTAACATTTTTGCTTTACAGCACAAGGGTCCCTGGTTCAAATCCCTGCAGGAACTTAACTTGTGGATTTTTGTTTTTCTTTGTATCAATGCACAGACCTCATTGAGGTTTCTTTTTTTTATTTGCACTGTTTGACTATTACTAACTAGTCCAAATGACAGGAGTAGAATGACAGCACCCGGGGTTTGAACACTCAGTAGCTACCTGAGAAGAGAGGTGATGTCTGAGCATGTGCGACCAGGACTGAGGAGCTCACAGCCCTGGTCGTATCCCCTGGAGATGAGCTGTAAGCAATGGATCACTAAAGGAGCAGCTAAAACAAAAACGATGCAGAATTTTTAATAATGATGAAAGGTGAAAATGTTTATTATTTAATTTTCAAACTTCCCACGTCAATTTTACTTTGTGGCAAAACCCCTTTAAATAATCAATTTTCTTTTTACATGCATATTTCTATGGTCATTGGCTGACATAATGATATCCAATTAGACACATATTGGAAAGTGGTTGCGTGCGATTAGAACATGATAATATAATTAGAAAGCTGGAAAAAAATAACACTCTTGTTTCTAATTCCCTTCAAAATGAGGGCATGCTTCCTACATAGAAATAAAACCATCCATCTCCTTTTGCTGTGAGCTCAGTTATTGTAGCAGTCCACCTGTTGAAAGGTATGACAATATTCCAATCTGTTAGAAGTGCACTATTATTTTATGCTTAAGTTCATTTATATCAGATGTGAATAATTCAGTTGACAAGCAGTTGCTTATTTAATAGAAATACACAGGGAACAATTTGTACAATATTCAGTGGCCAAATCTGAAATGTCTAGTTAACATTTGTAATAGACCGTAAAAGTTAAGTACCATTCTCTCTGAGACTTCGTATTCGTCATCGTGTCATAGGCAGATCGTCTTATTCTAAGACAAGCATCCTGAAAATGAAGTGCAAAGATGAGCTAATGATAGACAGTTGCGAAGTCATGACACTCACCATGGCATATGGCATAACTATCTAAGGGCACAGAGGGCAGAAAATACATATTCTGTCACATGGTTTCCATTACAAGTGAGAGCTCTGTTTTGCATGTAATGTTTTTCTAAATGCATATCATGGTTATGTCTACATTATAGTGACATGGAGTGAGAAAAGAGAACTACAGCCCTTGCACTTGAGGTTGTGGGAATATTTACATTATGTCAACACGGTAGGCTGTACCTCCTTGGAGACACAGATGTAGAATTTGCAACTTGAATTGAAATCTGGATTTTGAACTACCTCAGCCCTCTACACAAGCCAATTTTTTCCCCATTTAGCCTCAGGCCTGCCATAAATTGTTGTCATGAGATATCTGTAACTGTTGAAAGAAACATACCTTGGAATCCTTCTAAAAAGGTCACTTTTTCCTATTCTCTAACTTCTAACTTTGGTTGAAAGAAATAGCCATCTGTTCTGCAAGTGTATTTCTTCTTAAATAAAAAAAATATGTGTACATATTAGGAGTTCTGTAGTATTACATTATTGTAAATAAAATCATCTGTTACCGATATGAAGCTATGTCTGGTTTAGAAACCGTTTTAAAACATCCTATTTGGGGAGGAGCGTCGAATTCATTTTCACTGAGGGCCAAAGCAGCATTATGGTTTCCCACAAAGGGCTGTTGGAGGAACCTGGCGGGTGGTTAGTGTGCATGGGTTGGGCTTTCAGTGTTGTGATACCGTCTGGAATGTGTGTGCTGGAGCTCTGAATCCAAGATGGTGCCGCTGCCTGTGATGGGGCTGTTGCTTCTACAAAGAACTAGCTAGATTCTTTGGGTAAAGTGGAAAGCCGGCACTTCTTCATTTGGACCTTGTTCTTATCTGCACATTGTGTCTTAGCTCTTGCCGACTATGTCAAATGACTAAACAAACAAAATTGGCCAGCTCACCACCCCATAGATATGGCATCCGTATGTGTCCCGTCCACAGCAAGACGTATTGTAGATCCAGGCAAAGATTAATTTCACAGCGGTTCCCGATGGTTAAATAAAATCCAATATATTTATTGCAGATCCATTAAAAGCATGTTGAGACAACTCCACAGCATCGCACAAATCGACGCGTTTCGGGTGGCAATTCACCCTTAATCATGGCATGGGTTCAGAATGAAAGTGCACTCTATATATACAAACAGAATATATACAAACAGAATAACAATAATAGTAATAAAAATAATAATGATAATAATGATATTTATTTATATAGCACCAACATATTCTGCAGCAATTTATCGGGTATAACAAAACAACAAACATTACACCGTAAAAAGTTACTGATCAAACAAGAAGTGAGGGCTCTGCTTGCAAAAGCTTGAAATCTATGTGGGTGTAGGGATGAGAAGAAATATGAAAAGTGCTTGGTTTGCATATTCTTCACCTACAGCAGTTGTTGTGGAGTAAAGAGCAGAAACCTGAATGCAAAGGGTCGAGAAGAAAGTCTACAGAGAGATAGAGGATTAGGCAAGAGTAGCCCAAGCATTCCAAAAGTTTAGAGATGAAGGGCAGATTATGGACTGATTAGTAGTTAGCAGCGCAGGATGGGTTCATTATTAAAGGGGTTATGACAAAAGAAATCTTCATAGCGCTCTGAATCGAATGGAGAAGAAAAGAGAATGTGGATAACTCCATTTAGAGGAGACATCACCTCTGAGTCAAAATGTCCCCATTAATGTGTCTAAAAACTGACCTGAAATACAGTTAATTGTTTCTATATTGTTTAATTGATTGTAAAACAAAAATAAAAATAATGAACAATGGTTGGGTGTTAACTAGGAAACATTTATATCAGGCCCATCTAAATCTTAAACAGGACTATAGATGGAGAGCAGCTACACAGCCTATCTTGTCCATGCACTATCATTACTTTCAGTGGGCACCATGGAATTGTTTTTGTGGTGAAGCTGCAGGGAAATTGGACACTTGCTCTCAGGATTTTTAAATATTACTGATTGCCATGGGTTCCAGAAAAAACACTGTAACCATTTTATATATAAGGCCAGGTCTACACAGCAGTGGACAAAAAAAACTCACCGAAAACCAAATCCTAAACCTGTACCTAAACCTGAGTCTTTGAGTCCAGTGCCTGTCAAAAACAGCTAAAAAAAAAACTAGCGCGTTTTGCTTTTTGGTGTTTTTTTCTTTGCAGAAATGCACAGGATTATAATTATAAACACGTCAAAAAACATCCGGCACTTTACATAGACTCCAATATTAAATTTTCTGCCCTGCTCTGTCATTATTTGCAAAATGTTTCAAAAAACGACCAGGAGCAAAAACGAGCAAAAAAATTAATGTTCTGTAGAGACAGCAGAATGTTTTTACTATTAAAGTCTATGGGAGCTGTTTTCAGTCGTTTTTTTTTCAGTGTTTTTAGAAAATGAAAAACGCTGAAAAAAATGGATGTTTTCGTGTGCTGTGTAGACATAGCCTTATAGATCCTTCTAACAAAAACGTATGTTGACAACAGTTGGTCCCTTTAATGATAAAGCCAAATATGTTCTGTCAGTTAAGGAACACATAAAGTTCTTCACTTTGCCTCTTGTCTCAGTCATAGCTTACTCCTTTTTTTATTAAACTTTTTTCAGAATCTATTTTGCAGTACAAATATGTTACCATTTAAATGGATTACTACTTTGTGGGTAATGTGGTTACACTGAAATTAATTATGATATAATATGATGATACCAAGTAAATATAATTATTTTATATTATACCGAATAAAAAATTGTTGCAAAACGTTTGTGTTTCTATATGTTTTCCATTATTTTTGTTATACCTGTACAGTACCTGTAGTTTTTTTGCGTGGATTTCTTACAATAGATCCTTAAAGGGGTTGTACAGGGCCGGACTGGGAATAAAAATCAGCCCTGGCACACAGCCCCCAGCAGCCCACATACAATATCCGCTTAAAAAATGTCCCTTGTTCTCGCACCTCGCCACTGTCTAAAATAAACTACACTATAAAGCTGCTTTCACACGGAGCGTTTTTTGGTGCATTTTTGATGGGTTTTCGGTGCGGTTTTGTGCAGAAAGGCAGAGCAGTTAATGCTGAACATTTCTCCACAAAAAACGCATCAAAAAATGCACCAAAACCACTCTGTGTGAGAGCTCCCTTCATACAAGCAAGAAAGAAACAGTGGTGCAGAGAAACCCCTCATCACAGAGTCAGGTGTGCACTTGCTTTACAATCAGGGACAAGCCCACACTGACACTACATAAGCACCAGCATAACCTACAACCCCACCAATCACATCCCCAGTAGTCAGGTCACCATCACATGAATACAGCACTGATTCATCCCAGAAGTAAACTTACCCCTGACAGCAAGGACTCACAGGAGACGTCATCTCTGATGGGAGTTGTTCTCTTCTCCTTTTCTTCTCCTTCTGGCACAAACCTCCATGACGCCTTCCCTTGTTGTTCCCTTCCATTTCTCTCTCTGTTCGGTACAGCATGCAATGTCTTCTTCTAGTGGTCACTACTCGTCCCTGTAGAATTTACAACAAATACATCTTAGACTCCTCTCTCTTCCAGCACTTTCCTATCAATTCCCCAAACAGCGTCTGTTAGACCCGAAAAATTAGAAATTAAAAAATGTCAGATAAGTGGCATGTAAATAGGTAGACCCCCATTAGGCAGGCAGGGCCAGTATGTAGGCAGGCAGGGCCAGTATGTAGGCAGGCAGGGCCAGTATACAGGCAGACAGGGCCAGTATACAGGCAGACAGGGCCAGTATACAGGCAGACAGAGCCACTTATAGGCAGACAGGGACAGTATATAGGCAGGCAGGACAGTGTATAGGCAGCCAGGGCAGTGTATAGGTAGGCAGGGCTATTATAGGCAGCCAAGGCAGTGTATAGGTAGGCAGTGCTATTATAGGCAGCCAGGGCAGGATATAGGCAGCCAGGGCAGGGCATCATATAGCCAGGCAGGGTATAGGTAGCCAGGGCAGGGCATCATATAGCCAGGGCAGGGTATAGGTATCCAGGGCAGGGCATCATATAGCCAGGGCAGGGCATAGGTAGCCAGGGCAGGGCATCATATAGCCAGGGCAGGGCATAGGTAGCCAGGGCAGGGCATAGGTAGCCAGGGCAGGGCATCATATAGCCAAGGCAGGGTATAGGAAGCCAGGCAGGGCATCAGTAGCCAGGGCAGGGAATCAGTAGCCAGGGCAGGGAATCAGTAGCCAGGGCAGGGCATCAGTAGCCAGGGCAGGGCATCAGTAGCCAGGGCAGGGCAACAGTAGCCAGGGCAGGGTAACAGTAGCCAGGGCAGGGTATCAGTAGCCAGGGCAGGGTATCAGTAGCCAGGGCAGGGCATCATATAGCCAGACAGTGTATAGGTAGCCAGGCAGGGTATAGGTAGCCAGGCAGGGTATCGGTAGCCAGGCAGGGTATCGGTAGCCAGGGCAGGGCATCATATAGCCAGGGCAGGGTATAGGTAGCAAGGCAGGGTATAGGTAGCCAGGGCAGGGCATCATATAGCCAGGCAGGGTATAGGTAGCCAGGCAGGGTATCAGTAGCCAGGGCAGGGCATCATATAGCCAGGGCAGGGTATAGGTAGCCAGGGCAGGGCATCATATAGCCAGGCAGGGTATAGGTAGCCAGGGCAGGGTATAGGTAGCCAGGGCAGGGTATAGGTAGCCAGGGCAGGGCATCATATAGCCAGGCAGGGTATCAGTAGCCAGGGCAGGGCATCATATAGCCAGGGCAGGGCATCATATAGCCAGGGCAGGGGCAGTATATAGCCAGGGCAGGGGCAGTATATAGCCAGGGCAGGGCAGGGGCAGTATATAGCCAGGGCAGGGGCAGTATAGGCAGCCAGGGCAGGGTCAGTATATAGCCAGGGCAGGGGCAGTAAAGGCAGCTAGGGCAGGGGCAGTATATAGCCAGGGCAGGGGCAGTATAGGCAGCTAGGGCAGGGGCAGTATATAGCCAGGGCAGGGGCAGTATAGGCAGCCAGGGCAGGGGCAGTATAGGCAGCCAGGGCAGGGCAGTATAGGCAGCCAGGGCAGGGGCAGTATAGGCAGCCAGGGCAGGGGCAGTATATAGCCAGGGCAGGGCAGGGGCAGTATATAGCCAGGGCAGAGCAGGGGCAGTATATGGGCAGGGGCAGTATATAGCCAGGGCAGGGGCAGTATAGGCAGCCAGGGCAGGGTCAGTATATAGCCAGGGCAGGGGCAGTATAGGCAGCTAGGGCAGGGGCAGTATATAGCCAGGGCAGGGTCAGTATATAGCCAGGGCAGGGGCAGTATATAGCCAGGGCAGGGGCAGTATAGGCAGCTAGGGCAGGGGCAGTATAGGCAGCCAGGGCAGGGGCAGTATAGGCAGCCAGGGCAGGAGCAGTATAGGCAGCCAGGGCAGGGGCAGTATATAGCCAGGGCAGGGGCAGTATATAGCCAGGGCCAGGGCAGGGGCAGTATAGGCAGCCAGGGCAGGGGCAGTATATAGCCAGGGCAGGGGCAGTATATAGCCAGGGCAGGGGCAGTATATAGCCAGGGCAGGGGCAGTATATAGCCAGGGCAGGGCAGGGGCAGTATATAGCCAGGGCAGGGCAGGGGCAGTATATAGCCAGGGCAGGGGCAGTATAGGCAGCCAGGGCAGGGGCAGTATAGGCAGCCAGGCAGGGCAGTATATAACCAGGCAGGGGCAGTATATAGCCAGGGCAGGGGCAGTATAGGCAGCCAGGGCCGGGGCAGTATAGGCAGCCAGGGCAGGGGCAGTATAGGCAGCCAGGGCAGGGGCAGTATATAGCCAGGGCAGGGGCAGTATAGGCAGCCAGGGCAGGGGCAGTATATAGCCAGGGCAGGGGCAGTATAGGCAGCCAGGGACAGAAAGTAGTTTAAAAAAAAAATAAAAACGTAATACTCACCCGGACACCTGCTGTCCCGTCCTCTTCACTCTGGAGCCGGTGGCCGCTCACTGCAGAGTGCGGGGCCGCGGAGCAGGCGCGCGATGACGTCATTACATCGCGCGCCTGCCCCGCGGCCTCCTGGGAGCTGAACAGACGGGATCAGTAGATCCCAGATGTTCAGCCTCGGCCGCTGCTTGCACCGCGTGGTGCAGGCGGCGGCCGTGATGGCTGCATGGCTGGGTCGGTGACCCGGCCATGCAGCCGTGTGGCGAGGGGGGGCCTGTCGGCCCCCTGCCACAGGGATCCGGTCGCTGATGCGACCATTGCGGCCCCTGTAGCGCGCCACAGACCGGCACTCGGGGCCCGCCGGGGGGGAACCCTACCTCGGCGGGCGATCCGGCCGCCCTGCGCCGGACCTAGCGGCCCGGGAATGCCGGTTTGCCTATGGTCTCGGGTGGGGTTGTATAATTTCATTAAATGGTCTTCAGAATAAGGGAACAGTGAAAACAAGCAACTTTGCAATTGGATGTCAATTGCATAGCTGTCTTGTTTTCACAGTCTGCCTTATATTCGATTTTGTGTAAACACTGTTCCCCAGTGCAGGTCGGATCCCTCCTCCTTTCATTTCATTGGCTGACGGCTCTTCTAATTTACATTCTGTCTGGCCCCTGGTCGCATTCACGGGAGCATGCATTCCTGCCTCTCTCCCTCAGAATATGGAGCCGGCAACAATTTCGCTCTGCACAGTGAGCAGCTCCACAGTAAACCTGCAGCTGCTTATACAATCAGAAAACAGCAGAATTGTGCCTCGGTGCCTAATGCTGCTGCGTGTAAACATAGATGGGAGACAGATCTGTGCTGCTCTGTATGAGTTCATAGAAGACTGGATTCAACTGTAACAAACTTACAGCTGTGAGAGGAGCTGAGATCAGTGCTCTGATTTCATAGAAGGCTGTCTAGACTGAATGCAGGGTGTGCTATGTAAACAGCTCTTACAAAATAAGAGTGCATAGGGAGAGGAACGACACAGTGACATGTGGCGTCAGACAGAGAGGGTGGGGGGTGCACACTGACTTGAGAGCGAGCATGAACAGTGAAGGGGGGGATGATGTCATCCTCCTTCAGTTAAGAAACACCCAGCTGGGAGGAGAAGAAATGCCCCTGTATTTGTAGAGATGAGAAACTGAAAATACAATGAAACACATGAACTGATGAAGCGATACATCCCCTTTAAGGTGTGAATGTAGCCTTATAGTATTCCTTTGAGATCAGTATTAATTAATCTTCTTAGTTGTTGTTGACATTGTGTGAACTTATATGACACCTAATACTTTCTTTTCTTCCTTTTAATTAAATATTGTTTGATTTATTTGCTGTAAACTATTTAGTCTATTAAGCTGTAATACAGTTGAGAATCACACCCCACTTAGCTGCCAATGGCTGCACCAGATTCCGGCAAATTGACGGCTGCATAGGGGAATGTATTGGATGCATGTGGCCAGCTAGTCATGTGGTCTCATCCTTAGGCCAGGGCTAACTTTGTCCTCAACAAATATCACATGTGCCAAAGATTGAAGTATTGCACTGCCTTCATTGCAGTGCATTTAGCTCATAAAAGTGAATTAGGATGTGTAACAACCTGCTTAGTTCCAAAAAGTTTATACCGGCTTGATTTCTGGTGGTTGGGTCGCAGTATCTTGTGTCTCAGAATGCTACCACATTTGCTTTTATTAGCTGTGATACAGGCCTTGCAACCTTTGGCTTTGTGATGTGTATTGACACTATAATCTTTGGCTTCATGACATGTTTCGCAGCCAAACCTTATGATACCTCCAAAACTGTTGTCATGGGGGCTTGCGCGGGTGCCGTCGCCCTCCGCGGCCGACCCCTGCCCACAGGGGGTCTGGCGCGGGTGCCGCGGCTCCCCGCGACCATCCCCCTGCTACCCGGGCCCTGGCGCCGGCTCACTTACCCGGCCACGCTCCTGTGCACGCTGCTCCTGGCTGTCCCGGCCACCGTGCGCGTACCCGCAGCTTAGGGCGCGCGTGCGACGGCTGGTCTGGATTTAAAGGGCCAGCGCACCGGTCATTAGTCTATTTCTGGCCGCTGGTCCTATATAAGGAATACGCCCCCTGCACTCTCTGCCAGATTGTTGGTGTGCATTACAGAGTCTAGAGAGTATTGGAGTTCCGTTTGATTACCCGTGTACCAGTCCGTTCCGCTACGTTTCCTGACCTTGCCTGTTTTACGCCTGCCCTGACCGTCTGTCTGTCTCTGACCACGAACCTCTGCCGCCCGTCCTGACCTCCTGCCTGTCCCCGCCTACATCTCTGGATTACGATTCTGCCATCGCAAGCAAGTCACGTCAGGGGTAGCGACCTGGTAGCCTCACGCCGCAGCAAGTCCATCCCGCTTTGCGGCGGGCTCTGGTGAATACCGAGGGGCTACTTAGACTCCACTCCCTGGCGTGGCTTAACTATCATCGCTTGCGGTGGTCCAGCGAATCCACCAAACCCGTCACAAATGTTTTAGTTTATAACAACATATTACTTTCTAATGTTACTTTTATAAAACAGCATACAATAACAATTATCTTAAGTAACAATAGCTCATTTTACTTTTAAGTGAAGACTGGTGATACAATTTACAGAACCCTGTTTGAGTTACAGTCCACAGCCACAAAGTTACCAATGTTTTGTAGTGCTTAAAGGGGTTGTTTCACCATGCTGTTTTCATAGAGCTGTAACCAGCTTCAGGCACACACTTCCTGGTTAGGCTGTGGGTGGGTCTACAGCAGTGATTTACATAACACTGCTATTCATAGCTGATCCTGTCAGAGGGAAATGAGTGCAGGAGGTTTATAAACTGTAGTGCGCAAGAAGACTACAGAGCTCTAAATGGTTAAAGGAGTTGTCTCATTACAAGCTTTCAGCCTACTTCAATGCTTCTGGCAGCAAAGGATTTTTGAATTCAGGGGCGTGATTCTTGTCTGCCTCTTCTCCGCCCTCTTCCCCCCTCCCCATAGCACACAGAAAGCTCTCCTCCATAAATTCTATACAGCGGGGGGAGGGCGAGGGGGTTTGCTGCCAGAGTTAACCATGTGTGTGCCTGCCTAGGTCTGCTGCAAGCTGCTGGATCAGCTGCACTGTCAGCTCCACGGAGACAGGAGAGGGCTGATCTATGAGTGTGGAGAGGTCTGTGAAGCTGTGTATGCTAATAGCAGAGCAGGGGGGATGCAAGTGTTCCTATACCCCCTGCTTAGCATACAAATCTCCACATCTCCAGCAACAACAAACAAACCCTGTCAGAACAGACACAGGGCAGCTGTGAAGTGTGTTACTATACTCAGGATGTGTCACTAATACAGCAGAGCATGAACCGTTCACATGCCTCCCTGATCTGTTCTATTAGTATAGTCACAGCTCCACAGACACATCATGATTATAGTATCACATTTAATTGCTGTCATATCTACTGACTACAGATCAGCCTCATCTCTGCTCTCCTCAAGCTGTGTAGAGAGCAGGAGGGAGCAGGCACACACAGGGTTAATCCAGCTACACAGACACAGAAGCCAGAGCCCTCCCCCTCCCTTCCCTACAGAAGAATACTGTGTGGGAGGGGCTATGTGCTCTGACCTGTATTCATAAACAGATGAGTCACCAGGATTGGCAGCCAGTGAGATAAAGATCAACAGGTCAGCTGCTATAGGGATTTCAGGAGCTGATGCACTACTACTAACAGGGATAACTCAAAATCATTAGGACATTTGTAATGAACATATATTGCAAAGCTGATTGTTTTTTAAAGATCTTTTAATTAAAACCCAATCATTGTAGCAAGACAACCCCTTTAAAACCTGTCATTAACTTAAATAAATAAGATTTTGTTTTACTAATAAGACTTAGCAGGAAGTGACTCACTATGGTCGGACAGGGGCTGCTTGAAGCTATTAGAGCAGAGAGAGATCAAAGAGTTGTGGTCAGCAATCTAGGGGAACATGTATACACAAGCAGTAGAAATAATCTCCTCTTTCTCATAAACAAAGCAAAATCAGAACGATAATGTATTTGGTAATAGCCTGCATTTACCTTTGCCTACATGTGTAAAGCTAATCATTGTGGTGAGAAAACCACTTTACTCTTTGATCACATTTATAATTTTTTTTCTTGCTAACACATTATATCTGAAAAAAAACACTAGAGTTGTCATATAATATAATAACAACTATACACATTTAAAATGCACATAGCATATATCTAGCTGTAAAGTTTATCCAGAAAGTTCTTACATGTATATATGTCATGAATAAAAAGATTCCTCTAACATATTCAATTAACATTGACTTAAATTAAAAAGAGAGATTTATAGGTCAAAATGGTAAAGAGGATATTTTAAGCAGGGCTGTGGAGTCGGCAAGCCGAAGCCCCGACTCCTCAATTTCCCAAACCTCCGACTCCAACTCCCGACTCCGACTCCTGACGCCGACTCACTCCCACATGGCGCATGTTTAAGTGATAACTTTACGGTAGTAAAATGGTAACATCAGGCCTTTTATCACCTTATGATACAATAATCAAGCTATTTAAAGGAGTTGTCTCATTACGAGCTTTCAGCCTGTCAGTGTCCCTGGTAAGTTGAACTGAGGGGCGTGCTAGCTTGTCTGTCTCTTCTGCTCCCTCTCCCTCCCTCTCCCCCCTCCCATCAGCACACAGGCAGCTACGTAACTTCTATACAGGGGGGGGGGGGAGGGGGGTTTGCTCTCAGAGTTCACCCTGTGTGTGCCTGCCTAGGTCTGTTACAGGAGAGGGCTGATCTAGGAGTGTAGAGAGGAATATGAAGCTGTGTGCTAATAGAGCAGAGAGGATGCATGTGTTCCTATATCCCCTGCTTAGCTTACAAGTCTCCACATCTCCAGCAACAACAAGGGAAGTGTTACTATACTCAGGATGTCTCACTAATACTGGAGAGCATAAAGTATTCACAAGCCTGATCTGTATAATATTAGTATAGTCACAGTTCCAAAGACATATCATGATTATAGTAACAGACAGGGTCACTGCTGTCACATCTATCTGTGTAGAGAGCAGGAGGAAGCAGGGACACACAGGGTTAATCCAGGCAGCTGGGACACAGACGCCAGAGTCCTCCCTCCCCCCCTCCCTGCACTACAGAAGCATTCTGTGCGGGAGGGGCTCTCTGCTCCGACCCTGTCTCAAAGGTGATGAGTCAATTCAGACCTGACAGCCAGTAAGATAAGGATCAACAGGTCGGCTACTATAGAGATCTGAGAAGCTGATGTAGTAATACTAACAGGGCTAGCTCAAAATCAGTAGGACATTTGTAATGAACATATATTGCAAAGCTGCTTGTTTTTTAAAGATCTTTAAATTAAAACCCAATCATTGTAGCGAGACAACCCCTTTAAGTAAAACAGACACTGACAAGCTAAAGGGTAACAATGTTTTGATCTTTTGAACACTTGTGGGTAGAGTTGAAGAAAAAGCTGTATTTGTATCCAAGTCCAAGTCCAGTCTCCACCAACACTGGGAATGTGAAAAAGAGACCGGGGCAGATTTTAGTCAAGATGTGCTTGAATCTGATTCAGAGCCCAGAAGGATTCAGGCAGTATTGAAAACCAAATACTAACAAAATAATAAAAATTAACATTTTGATTTTTAGGAGCAAAACTGTAACAATGCAGTAATAGGAAAGATTCTGCAGAAATAAGCAGATGATAAATAATAGCAATTCACATTTATTTATTAGAAGTAAGATGACTGTATATAAAATTACAGTAGCCTCATGTACAAAGCTGTAGTAGATGGTGAGATATGGAGCCTGAAAGTCACAAGTTCAAAACATTGTTACCATTTTGCTTGTCAGTGTAAAATATATTTATTGGATATGACTTTAGGACACAAAAAAATTGTAAATATGCAAAACACTGCAGGAACATTCATGGAGTCTCTGAATTTGTTCTGAGAAATAGTATTGCCTCCATCAGATCCTGCATACATGACCTCACATCTGATCTCATTATTTCCAGGCTAGAGAACGGCCTCTCTACACTAACTTGGGTTGGGGCTAAAGCGGTGACCACATGGGCAACATCTCTAACAATGTCGGGGTATAAAGGAATTGCCTCAGCCACAGTCAGTTTTGATGAACGGTTAAACTGTTCTACTTCTTTGAATACAGGTGAAAAATGTTGCTGAAATCTGTTTGCCATGGGAGCAGAATCTTTTACCCTGGGGCGGCGCTTGTCTGCTCCATGTCATCAATTACACTCCACATGTGATGAGGCTGAAGATATGGGAGCAGTAGCACTGGCCGGACCCAATTCCTCTTGCTCTTTGCATCGAACTAACTGGACCAACTTATTATATATTTTGGGAGTCGGAGTCGGTCCCTTTTATGACGACTCCGACTCCGACTCCACGGATCCACGACTCCGACTCCGACTCCACGACTCCGACTCCACAGCCCTGATTTTAAGTACAAGGCAGTATGCACCATGCATTTATGTTTTATATATAGAGAGATCATATGAAATATATTTGGGTGAATGCTAAAGTTTTACAAGTCTTAGAAACCAAGTTGGGTAAATAACTACCAAACTAAATCCATTTACATCGCAAAAACGACAAAAAGGGTTATACTTCTAAACTTTTTTAAAACACCATCGTACCCCATTAATCATCCCCTAAGTACCCCTATCAGTGGGGAAAAAAAAGTATTTATCAGCCACTAATTGTGTAAGTTCTCCCACTTAAAAAAGTTTAAAGGGGCCTGTAATTGACATCATAGAAGCCCCCACAGGGAAGAAAAAATTGAGAAAACAACCCCCAAAAATCACTTGTTTGATTTGGGAAAAAAAATTTTTTTCCCAAATTATGGGGGAACATAAGTATTTGGGTCTTAAAAAAAAGTTCATCTCAAATATTTGTTAATTTTCCTTTGTTGGAATGGAGAGGTCAAACGTTTTTTGTAAATCTTAAAGGTTGGACCCCGTTGCTGGTGGTTCCCCCTTTCCTCCATGCGATCTCCACTAAGCAGTAGTTTTGGGGCTGTTTTTGGGGAACACAGCTTTCAACTCCTCCAAAGATTTTTAGGGGGTTGAGATCTGGAGATGGAAAGGGGCCACTCAGGCCCTTAAATGTTTTCAAAAAGAACCCAAACCCCTTTTTTTGCCCTGGTGGTGTGCTTGGGACCATGCATGCTGAAAGACCCAGCCATGTTTACTTAAATGCCCTTGCTGAGGAAGGAGGTTTGCAATAAAAAATTCCCCGATACCGGGTTCACATTCTTCGTACTGTCAGATCTTACCTTTGCAGAGAAACGGCCCCAAAAATGATTTTTTGCCACCCCCAAGTTCACAGTATTTTGGTGTTTTTTGGATGAAATAAATTTCTCTCTCCTCCAAACACGACAATTGTTTTTCCCACCAAACATTTCCTTTTGGGTTTCATTGACCATATGAATTCTCCAATACTCTTTTGGATCACCCAAATGCTTTAGCAAATTCAGACGGGCCCCGGGACATTCCTGGCTTAAGCAAGGGACAATCAGGCACTGCAGGATCTGGTCCCTGTCGGCATAGTGTTTCTGAGGAGCCTTTTTCGTTGGTCCCAGCCCCCCGAGGCCCATTCACTATTCCCCCCCCAGGGGGTTTTGGGGGACTTTTCTCATTTCCCTTGTGATCTTTTTGACCCCCGGGTGAGATCTGTGGGGACCCCAGAACGAGGGAGATTATCGGGGGGTTTTTTGTCTTCTTTTTTCAAATTTATTGCTTCCACAGTTGATTTCTTCACACCCAAAGGGGTGTATTTTTAGATTCAGTCTTCCCACCCGGTCGGGGTCAATTTTTTTTCTGGTGTCCCTTGATACTTTTTGGGCTTTACCCTATGGATTTTTAGTTGACCTGTTTGAGGTTGTGGAAGTCTTTTTTATATGATAAGAAGTTTCAAAAGTGCGAATATAAGGGAAAGAGGGGGAAGAAGAGCCTCTTAAAAAAGAAATTCAGGTCTGTGAGAGCCAAAATCTTGCTTGTTTGTAGTGACCCAAAAACTTATTTTCCCCTAATTTTTCAAATAATTCTTTCCAATCAGACAATGTGATTTTCGGGATTTATTTTTATTTTGTCTCCATTGTTGGGTCCCTATGATGAAAAATTTAAGGCCCCGACTTTTTAAGTGGGAGAAACTTGCAAATTGGTGGTGACTAAATTTTTTCCCCACTTTAAAATGACATTGCGCAATGTACTTTTTTTAAGGTCATCTTTCTTTAATTGTCGGATTTTGTTGCTTCAAATTGCTTTACATGCATATCCCTTTTAAAAAAATTTGAAAAAAAACGTATTCAGCACCATGGCCATAAGTATATGTATCATAGAGGTAAATCATGCAGCCACACATGTTGCCCTTGAAAAGAGATTGTCCAGACTAGTTTAGCTGCTTATCTTATTTCAATGGGTGGTGAGATCCTGTGCATAGTTCAGTTCCATTTGTTACATCCAATTGAGGGCGCTTGAGCTTTCAGCTCTTCTCCCATAATGCCTTGTGATAGTTCAATTCTAGACAGGTCCTGCTAACACAGGTATGGGAAATTACTCAAACGATTCTAGAAAAAGTTTGTCAGTCAATCACCAAATCCTTTGGATGTAGGTGGTCAGAAGTCTGGTTTTTTTTAGTATTCAGTACTGAATTTTTGGGACAGTATGGTTATCTTTACCTCTCTGTATGCTCCTGAACTTGATGGTTTATAGTGATGTGAATCCAACTACAAATTCTACATGGTTGGTGTTAACCTGTGTTCATTTGACTTTTTTCTACTGATACTGATTATCGTATCTGATTTAACATGAGAAATATGAGTAAACACATTCTTTTAAGGCTAGGTTCACACGGTGTATTTGCAGGGCGTAATTACGCCCCGCAATTACGCCGTGTGGCCGGGGGCGGGAGCGGAGCGCGGGGGGCCGCCGGCCCATAGACTTGCATTACCAGCGGGCGTAAAACGCCGCGGGTTTAATTTCCCACATGTCCTTATCTCCCCCCTCGGCGGATTCCCCAAGCAAGGAGAGAGACGTAATCCATAGTTCTTTAGAGAACTGTGGATTACCGTAATGACTAGGACGTATTCCAGCCATAATTTACGCACTCCAATGCGTAATTACGGACTGAAATACGTCCAATTGTAAGCCGTGTGAACATGGCCTAACCGTGTCATATGTAAATACGGGATAATAAATAATAAGCTAAATTGCCAGTAATTGATTGACACCAGGAATGTACATAATCCTCCAAAAAGGGCCAAAAAAACTTTATTAAGGTTAATTAAATTTTGGCACTATAATGTGTCTAAATTAATCTACATCCAATCACATGGGGAACTATTTTCATCTTATTACTTTTCAGAATGTCCCGGCAAAAGTCCTGCTGACCCCAGCCTTAAAAATTGCAACACATAATAAACATGTGCAGTGCCAGGCAATTACAATATAACAAGTCTGCAAATCCATATGTTCTTTTCTGAAGAACAACCAAAAAATGTATACATAACGCACACAATCCAATTTCTGACTCATCCGTTCCAAACTCTAAACATTCCCCTTAACCTTCCCATATCTACAAAAAAAGATAAATCCTAGTATGGGACTCTGCACGTAAAGAAAACAGGTGCTGAACATATTGAGCTTTCCAGGCAGAGTATACATTGTTACCTTTGATTCATTAAAACTAATTTTCAGCAAAGCAAAGTAAATAGCCTCTATTATGTCTTTATCATCTCTTAACATCCTAACCCTTTGCATCGAGAAACGTCACTCTCTGACAGAGTAAGAAATGCATTTACATGGTTTAAACTCTTAAATTGTCTCTTTCAATTAATTTGCCATCATGGAGCAGTCTGGAAGCCATTACTCAGTAACTCTTCATTGTAATTGCTTGCAGCTGAGCATCTATTCCTTGGTAACATAAGAATGAAAGAGAACTCAGTTGGTAACAAGTGCAATTGATTCCATTTAGAAATCCCTTGGTGCCGTGCCATGTTTGGCCTGCATGAGAGGAAACAAGAGGGGTTTTTTTGGGGCCAGGAAATGATTTGGCAGACATAAGATGGTTTGTATGTGGCTTGCCTTCACTTTTCAGCTGGTCCTTGTTAAAACTGAGACTCTGGGGCTCCTGATTTTTATGGTGTTTTTTTGGTTCCAAATAAGCACAATACATTTTTTACTCACTTCCATTTAATGAAATAGCAAATTGAAGTTTTCCTTCTACAGAATCTGCTACCATCCCCACTACTTCCAGCAAAACTTAACATGAACATTAATCACTCCAGAATTAGTTAGACATATTTTTATTCTTGAAAATTATATATATATAACTGGAGTGATTAATGTTCATGTTAAGTTTTGGACTCTAATGATTTAATTTTTATTTGATGTAGTTAGCCTTCAGATGTATAAGTTAGTTTTAGTTGCACGCTGTACTAAGAAATGATGGAACCTTTCTATAAATGTGTCTCAGATGAAGGGAAAGACTTGTAAATGTTGTATGCCATATATATATATTATATATATATATTATAATATAATATATATATATTTTATATATATATATAATATATAAATAAAAAGACAAAAGGAGAAACAAGGGGGCGCACAAATGGTGAAGTACGTTTGGTAGAACTTATACAGTTGAGTATTTGATCTACTCACCAATTTGAGTTACGCTCTTAGTGTAGAGGCACAACTCTCATATTAGCATACAGGGCTTTTACTGTAGCCGTAGTTCTTGTATACGGCTGCCGATGTTCCCGTGAGCGGCGTCCCGCCAAGCAGACAGTAGAGGAAAAAGAAGATTGGTGGAACCGGCGCACATGTGTATCCAGGAATGCCAATGATGCAGGCAGGGAGATCCAGAAAATTACTTTATTATTCTAAAAAGGCTAGGGCGATAACCTCAGCCAATCTAAAACAATTTGCTTTTAAATTGTATTCCTGGATACACATGTGTGCCGGTTCCACCATCTTCTTTTTCCTCTACTATATATATATATATATAATGTGCATATACTTGCTAACAAGTGTGTTTAGGTACTAGTGGGTCCATATATGAGTCAAGTTGACCTTTGATTGGGCTTTAAACTTAAAAGGTCCTGGGGCGTGTCCATTAGTTAAGGTTTCAGTGGTGCTGTAGGGCACTGTGGGCTTACTCCCTGAAAGAGTGTTTGTAGAGTCCAAACTGGGTCATCCACTGCAGAGGAGCCAATGAACGTGAAGCTGAAATGTGTGATGTATGGCTTGTGGCATCACTGCACAATAAGTGGCCTGGTGCATTTTATGTTATTCATTTACATAGCACCATAAATTCTACAGATGTTGACATCATTCACATTAGTCCCTGTCCCTATTCGACTCACAATCTAAACTCCAGATAACATAAGTACAGTTGAAACCAGAAGTTTATACACACTATATAAAGACACATATGCATGTTTTTCTCACTATCTGACATGAAAACAGAATAAACCTTCCCTGTTTTAAGCCAAGTATGATTACCAAAATTATTTATATTTGGCAAATGCCAGAATAATGAGAGAGACCTTTTTAAGGCATTTTTATTATTTTTGCAAAGTCAGAAGTTTACATACACTAGAATTACTATGCCTTTGGAAGCTTCTGAGTTAATTAGAAACACAGCTGTGGATGTATTTTAAATGCTCACCAGAAACACACTGCTTCTGTGTGTAACATTATGGGAAAGTCTAAAGAAATCAGCCAAGATATCAGGAAGAGAATTGTGGACTTGCACAAGTCGGGTTCGTCCTTGGGTGTAATTTCTAGATACCTAAAGGTGCTTTGTTCATCTGTACAAACAATTATACACAAGTACAAACAAGATGGGAATGTCCAGCCCTCATACCGCTCAGGAAGGAGACGGGTTCTGTGTCTCAGAGATGATCGTGCTTTGGTCTGACTTGTGCATATCAACCCAAAAACAAAAGCAAAAGACATAGTCAAGATGCTGGTGGAAGCTGGTAAGGTTGTGTCATTATCCACAGTGAAACGAGTACTGTATCAACTTGGGCTGAAAGGCCACTCTGCCAGGAAGAAGCCATTACTCCAAAAGAAACATATAAAAGCCAGATTCATGTTTGCAAATGCTCACAGGAACAAATATCTACATTTTTGGAGACATGTCCTGTGGTCTGACGTAACTCAAATTTAACTGTTTGGCCATAATGACCATTGTTATGTTTGGAAGAAAAAGGGAGAAGCTTGAAAGGCTAAGAAAACCATCCCAACTATGGAACACAGGGGTGACAGCATCATGTTGTGGTTTTTTTTCTGCTGCAGGAAGGACTGGTGCACTTCACAAAATAGATGGCATCATGAGGAAAGAAGATTATGTGGCAATACTGAAGCAACATCTCAAGACATAGGTCAGGAAGTTAAAGCTTTGGCGGAAATTGGTCTCACAAATGGACAATGACCTTGAGCATACTCCAAACTGGTTACAAAGTGACTTAAGGATAACCAAGTCAATGTTTTGGAATGGCCATCACAAAGCCCTGATCTCAATCCTATTGAAAATTTATGGGCAAAGCTGAAAGGGCAGGTACGAGCAAGACGACCTACAAACATGGCTCAGTTACACCAGTTCTGTCAGGAGGAATGGGCCAAAATTCCTACCAACTATTGTGAGAAGCTTGTGGAAGGATATCCAAAACATTTGAACCAAGTCAAACAGTTTAAGGGCAATGCTACCAAATACTAATGAAATGTATGTAAACTATTGAGTTTACAGAAAGTAATAAAAATGCCTTAAAAAATTCTCTCTCATTTTTCCGGCATTTGGCAAATATAAATAATTTTGGTTCCTAATTGAACTAAAACGGGTAGGTTTATTCTGATTTCATGTCAGAAAGTGAGAAAAACATTCACATGTGTCTTTTTATATAGTGTATGTAAACTTCTGGTTTCAACTGTATGTATTTTTTAGAGTGTGGGAGGAAACCAGAGTATCCAGAGGAAACCCCAAATGTGGGAAGAACATACAAACTCCTTGCAGCAGTTTTTCTTGGTGGGATTTGAACCCGGGACCCCAGTGTTGCATGGAAACAGTGCTAACCATGTGACTACGTGGTCTTTGGCACAGCAGAATGAATGGGATGTGAAAGATGGGTTGAGAAAGTCTCTGGGTAGAGCCAAAATGGGAATGATTTTTTTCCTTTATATACACTTTAAAGAGTGTTATAGAGTTGAAGTCCAATTATTAATAAGATGTGTACCACTTGAATATCATCTCTTACAAACTGAGGTAACAATGTCCTAAATATTTAAAGGAAATATTTAATGTATATAGTTTTAGTTTAAAAAATTGAAATACAAAAGAAATCGGAAGAGTATAATTTGTACTTTTTAAAATTGTGTTTTTTCTTTATCTTTCATTTTTAAAACTTTCATTGAGGGTGGCTGTATTGAGTACATACATGATAGTAATCTTTACTTATATAGTGCCAACATATTCTGCAGTGCTTTACAATGCAGATGGAGCTGGAACAGATTAAATCAGTCATTACAGAGTACCAGTTTTAGTAACAAATCAATTAAAAGGTGCAAGAACCTGCAAATAAGACCTTACAACCTACATTGTCTATGTAGACAGTGCAGCAGAGGACTGAGAAAATATTTAAATGTCAAGTAAAGAAATGGGAAAAACCTCTTCCCCAGAGACCAGGGACTGACAAAAGAGATGTGTACTAAACCTTATCTCTGTATATATATGTCTTGTCTATGCCTCCAGGGTTGCAATAGTGCAGTCATTAAATGCCCCACCCTCTAATGATAATGAGATTCTGTTTTTCATCACATCCCAGTTTATAGAGCAAAGCTGTTAAGTGAGCTGTAGAAAACAGAAAGCATCAGCCTATTGTGTCTGCTGTAATGGCCAATGTAAAAAAACTGACCAGAAAAATTAAATGAAAAGTTATTAATTCAATACAATACAAAATCAACAAACTTAGGGCATGTCCGGACGGTTTTTACAGCCGGTTTGTGGTTTTTCAGACCGCCTGAAAAACCGGCCAAAAATGAGCACAGTTGTGCTCTATGGAAAACCCGTCCACGGGTTTTCACAGTCAGGCGGTGCAGTTTTATCCGCCCGCGGATCCAGCACGCAAAACATTGTGCTTAGCCACAATCTTTCCGACGGAATCTGTGCAAGCAATGTGAAAACGGAGGAGGGCTTTTCCTTTCTCTCATCCGCTCATTTCGCAGGAGAAAAGCCACCCCCCCTCGCGGCCGTAGGGACAGCCTTAAAACAGGACAAATAACGGCCAGCAAACCGACCGGTATTTCTCCTGTGCCGTGAGAACGCGCCCTTAGGACAAAGTCAACTTTCAAAGGAATGTCCACTTATTATTTTTTCTTATTCTTTAACAACTGAAACTCAAAAGCTTATAGTCACCTTTGTACTCAATCTGTTTTAGCGCTGCCACTGTCCCCTGTACCCTTCTGTCTTCTGTTTACTTCCTCTCCCCAACGGTCAGATTGCTTGGAATTGAGGCGGCAAGCAAATGGCATACGGTATATTAGGCAATGGCATTGACTGCTGCAGCCAATAGATCCGATTGCAGGGATGAGATAATAAACCAAGGGAGACAGTGGACAGTGGCAGACTGGATGGAACAGAGGTGAGGACTGAGGACAGTATGAGTTTTGATTTTTTATTCCAGCAGCAGTAACATGAATTTATTTAAAAACTATAACCCTTTAAGCATTTGTTCCAACTGTATATGATCATAATACAACAAGAGAGTTAGATTTTCCTACTGCAGTTCTGGGGTTACACATGCCTAAATGCAAATCATCAGGACACTACAAATTCTCTATAGCCGACATAGATAACAGCCTATAAGAAAAGTATTTATTCGAACTGGTATAAAACAGTTTTAATGTTATTTGATCTCATAAGAACAAAATGTGGAAACCATGACATTATTCAGTAGGCCTTATAACTATCAACATAGGAAAGCCTGCAAAATGAGCTATAATAGCACTTTAAACTTAACACCTGACAATCAAGTAAGGCCTTCCAAACACACAAACCTTGCAGCTAAGCCAGCATCAGCACTGGCACTGACCTTAGAAGGTCCATGGTAATATTGGCAAACCTGCTGAGGTGTTTTATCAGGCTGAGAGAGGAGTAGATAGGTGGTCCACTATGACTCTGCATCTTACGCACCCACATCTTACTGGAGTCTTCAGTCTTTTAAAGGGGTTTTATCGTTTCATCATTTGGCAGCCGTTTATACTGGTTGCTAAGGAAAGCTATATGAAATGGAGGGGCGTGTTTCCTCCTCCCAGGAGGGCGTATCTTCCGTCTCTGCAGACTACGCCAATAAGTATGAACATGAGAATTAAATCTGTGTGAGCCGGGGGAGGGAGAGATTACTCACTGTCAAGAACTAATGTTGATCATTGGAGGTGAAAAGCTAAGTGTAACACACAATTAGTTTATATGTACGATTTCTCCTCTCTCTACATACAGTTGTAATAGAATGGGCATTTGGACATTCAGGATTGATAGGAGAAGACATGGGTGATTTTTTTTTCTCATCTCTCACACACAGTGATATATCCTTCAGAATTATTGTACACCTCTGACCTCTAAGCAGATCTCAGAGACAAAACTATATGTATTATCTGTTGTGGGATTCTAGACAGCGATCTCGCTCTCTACTGCAGGAACTCGTTAATCACTGTCAGTAACATCGCAAGACCTCCGCACGCACTACTTCGAAACTACCACTGATTGCTGTCAGTGAACAGTGCAACCCCGCACGCATTACGTTTAAACTGACCACTGATTGCTGTTATTGACAAACAGCGCAAACCCCGCACACAAAACGTCGACAACTACCACTGATTCGCCTGTCAGTGAACAGTGCAAACGCTGCACGCATACCATCAAAACTACACTGAATTGTCTGACACAGTGAACAAGCGCAAAACCCTGCCTACATACGTCAAAAACTACCACGTGCTTGCTGGTCAGTGGAACAGCGCAAATCTCTCTCTCTCTCCTTGTCAATATATGCGATCGTTGCCACATCTCATCTCTTTACTACCAATTTCCACTGCAAACCAACACAGAGCCAGTCCACATCACGGACCATGCACAGGAATGTGCGCTCCCATGCATACGACCGGGGGGGCGGACTGAATGTAAATTACCACAGTCAGCAGCCAATACATGCAAGGAGGCGTGAAATCCCACACCTGGCGACGGAACAGTGTTTACAGAAACATAAGGTAGACAGTGAAAACAAGGCAGCTTTGCAAATGAGTTCACTATTTGGTATGAATGACATATTACTACGATTCCAAGGATTTGTAGAGTTTTTGTTATGTCTTACTAGTTTAAAAAGGATTAAAACCTTTTCTATTTTTTGAAGTTTGTGCTGCGGCGCCATTTTCTGAGACCAGTCATTTTTCGGAAATATTTATTTCTCTCTCTACTTTGACTCTTCTGATTTAAAGAAACATTAGATTGACTGGATAGTAAACTAATGTAGTTATGAACAATATGGTTTATTTGCAAATCACAAATCTTGGATCTGTAATTCTGTACTGGAATCTAATTTGTTACTGAATGATGTAGAAGTTGGAAGTAAACTTTCCCTTTTCAGATAACACTATATAATGTAGTTCAATAACATTTGTACAAGTTGTCCCTATCCTTCCAACAGGTCTTGGAAACTTTGGGGAAAAAGTCAGGAACAAGGCAGATTACATTTAATAATTAATCATAGTATTATGATATAATGTATCAGTATAAATGGACATAAATCCTGTTAATTTAACCCCTTAATGAACAGACCTGAAAAGACCTCTTAAAAACCCTCTAACACACAAACAAAAAAAAAAATATACTCTTCCATTTTTTCTTCCTTGCCTTCGCAAAATGCATAGACTTTTTTATTTATTCCACCTACAATTAGACCCAAAAATAAGAGGAGCTTTTTTTGGCGGTGAAAAAAGATGTAACTTTTCCAATGGTTTTTTATTCATATTACTACAAAAATATATTGGGGAACTGTCAAAAAAATTCTAAGTGGGGCAAAATGGAAAAACAAATGGTACTGCGCCATGGTTGTGGGAGTTTTATTTTCTGCGGTGTTTCAATCTTCATGTTGGTGTTCTTTGTATTCAACAGGTTGAATACGCATCCAGCAATACCAAAACATAGGGTTTCCCAATTATGTTTTTTGGTGGCGATAAAAAAAATTCCAAACATTCTTTATCAATTTTGAAATTGCGCCATGGCAACCATTTTGTGCACCAATAACTTTTTTGCACTAACACCTTCGAATGTCCAGGGAGGGATGTATTTTTTGCGGGCTGAAGTGCACTTATTATTGCTATCAGTTTGGAATGCATTGCATGACCTTTTTGCACCACATTTATTCAATTTTTATAGGAAATTAAGATGACCAAAAAAAAACGCAATTATGGCGTATGGAATTATTTTTTTCTTCTACGTGCGTTCGAGCGAGGGATGCGGTGATCCAAAAATGTGTAACTTTAAATTATTTTAATTGTTTTTTATTGTAAGAATGGGGAAATGGATGTGATTTGAAACTTTTAATACTTTTTTTTTTACAACTTTAAACTTTATTTTCCTCTTATTTTTTATTTTTTTTTACTTAACATTGAGTCCACGCCTATGGCGCTATGACACTAGCGGGCGCGAATCGTTAAATACAGCCTAAATGCATTGCAATACGGCAATTGCATTAGCTGTACCAAGATCTGGCGCTTTTCCCCACACCCGCAAGCTTCGGACTGGAAGTAGTGGTGCAAACGGGAACGTGACAGCACGGGAGCCATCCACAAGGCTCCCACTGGCCATGTCCAAGCCACGGGAATCCAGCGACTCTTATCGCTGAATGTCCCCAAGAACAGACTGGAAGAAACGGTGCGCAGCCCCCCGCTCTACATTCATGTCTTAGACGCCGCGGCCATGTTTGCCGTGGCGTCTAAAGGGTTAAACAGCGTGGGCGTGCGGCCCTGCCACCTCGCGCTGAAACCGCTGGGTGTAAGCTGCAATTAGCCGCTAACACCCAGCGGCTGTGAAACAGGGTCCCGCTGCGATCCTGTTACACAACTCCTTAACACCACCCTGACGTACCTGTACGTCAGGGTGGGTTAAGGGGTTAAGGACTGCTGTTTTTCCCCAAATTTTGCTTCTTTGTTTTTCAGCAGCCAGATTTCTTTTTCTATTGATGTGACGATATGAGGCCACAGTATTGTCTTATGCAGAAGAAATATTATTTTTATGACACATTTTAGGGGTAGATGTACAGTGGTGCCTAAACGATTCTTATCCCTTCAGAATTTTCAATGTTTCCGCATTAGTTTGACCTAAAACTGCAGCAGATTTTCACACAAGTCCTACATAAGAAGAAACGAATCAAACAAATGAGTCAAAATTATTAGTCCTGGTTATTTATTTATTAAGGAAAATGATCCAATGTTTCATATCTGTGAGTGGCAGAAATATGTTAAACTTTGCTTTCAGTATGACCTCCCTGTGCAGCGTAAACTACATTCAGATGTTTCCAATAATTGACCATTAGTCATACTCATCAGCCTGTATACATTTTAGCCATTTCTTCTATACAAAACAGTTTCAACTCTGCTATATTGGTGGGTTTCCTCCCATGAACTGCTTGCTTCAGTTCCTTCTACAACATTTCTGTTGGATTGAGGTCAGGATTTTGACTTGGCCATTACAAAACGTTAACGTTGATCTTCTGTAACCATTCTTTGATAGAAGGACTTCTGTGTTTAGGGTTGTTGTCTTGTTACATGACCCACAATCTCTTGAGATTTAGCTTATGGATAGATGTCCTGACATTTTTCTTTAGAATTGAGTGGTATAATTTAAAATTCCTTGTTCTTTCAGTAATGGCAAGCTGTTCTGGCCCAGTTGTAGCAAAAAAGGCTCAAACCATCATACTACAACCACTGTGTTTTACAGATCGTATGAGGTTTTTATGCAGAAAGACAGTGTTTCCCATTGTTAAGGATTATGATGATCAGTTCTGAATTACATTAATTTCTGTTAAAGTGAAAGTCCAGCCAAATTTGAAAATTTGGTCTTATGACATGGATCCCAACATCCGTCCAAAGTTTAACATGACAATGTGAGTGGGTTTAAACTGATCCACTAAGTGTATAAGTGTATTCCCAAAATGCATTGTCTTTCCAATATGTATTGACATTGTTAGTAAATACATAACACTATATATATATATATATATATATTTATATGTATATATGGATATTTTGTTTCTATTCACTGCTGTAGTATAAAGTACACTTAACTGTGTTTTTCAAGTTGAGGGAAATATATATTGTCATACGTATAGCCCAAACTTACCTTGACACAATAAAAAGTTATGTGTCAGATACCATAGTTTCACATAGTACCTAACGGTGCCAAATCAATTAAGCTTGCCTGTCTCATCACTGTTTGATAGAAGTGAGGGATACTTCCAAGATAATGATGACCCTCTGCATAGGATCTCCTGATATAATAGGAGGAAACGTGTTGGTTTAGTTTTCAGCATTTTATTCCTGACTGAACAAAAAGTATATTATTTGGATTATTGCAGTATAGTAATATACTTCGGTATATTGTATAGCGTATCATTCCTTATTGAACAAATGTTTTGTCATTTAGATTGTTCTATCATACAACCTCAATTCCAAAAAAGTTGGGACACTAAACAAATTGTGAATAAAAACTGAATGCAATGATGTGGAGGTTCCAACATCTAATATTTTATTCATAATAGAACAAAGATGACAAATCAAAAGTTTAATCTGAGTAAATGTAACATTTGAAAGGAAAAATATGTTGATTCAAAATTTCACAGTGTCTACAAATGCCAAAAAAGTTGGGACAAGTAGCAATAAGTGGCTGAAAAAATGACATTGAGCATATAACAAACAGCTGGAAGACCAATCAACACTAATTAGGTGAATTGACAACATGATTGGGTATAAAAAGAGCTACTCAGAGTGTCAGTGTCTCTCTAAAGCCAAGAAGGTAAGAGTATCACCAATTCCACCATTGTTGCGCAGAAAGATAGTGCAGCAATACCAGGATGTTGTTACCCAGCATAAAATAGCAAAGACTTTAAAGTTATCATCATCATAAAATCATCAAAAGATTCCGAGAATCTGGAACAATCGCTGAGCGTAAGGGTCAAGGCCGTAAAACTCTACTGGATGCTCGTGATCTCCCGGCCCTTAAACGTCACTGCACCTCAAACAGGAATGCCCCTGTCATGGAAATCACAGAATGGGCTCAGGAATACTTCCAGAAAGCATTATCAGTGAACACAATCCACCGTACCATCTGCCGTTGCCAGCTGAAACTCTACAGTGCAAAGAGGAAGCCATTTCTAAGCAAGCTCCACAAGCTCAGCCGGTTGCACTGGGCCAGGGGTCATTTAAAATGGAGTGTGGCAAAATGGAAAACTGTTCTGTGGTCAGATGAGTCACGATTTGAAGTTCTTTATGGAACAGTGAGATGCCATGTCATCCAGACCAGAGAGGACAAGGACAACCCAAGTTGTTATCAACGCTCCCAGCAGAACCCTGCACCACTGGTGGTATGAGGTTGCATGAGTGCTTGTGGCATGGGCAGCTTGCATGTCTGGAAAGGCACCATTAATGCAGAGAGCTATGTTCAGGTTCTAGAACAACATATGCTCCCATCTAGACGTTCTTTCTTTCAGGGAAGACCCTGCATTTTTCAACAAGATAATACCAGACCACATTCTGCAGCAATCACAACATCATGGCTACGTAGGAGAAGGATCCAGGTACTGAAATGGCCGTCTGCAGTCCAGAGCTTTCACCTATAGAGAACATTTGGCACATCATAAAGAGGAAGGTGCGACGAAGAAGGCCCAAGACGATTGAACAGTTAGAGGCCTGTATTAGACATGAATGGGATCCTATTTGTAAACTTGAGAAACTGGTCTCCTCTGTCCCCAGACGTCTGTTGACTGTTGTAAGAAGAAGGGGTAAAAACCGCATGGTCCCAACTTTTTTGGGATTTGTTGACGCTATTAAATTTTGAAACAACATATTTTTCACTTAAAATGATCCATTCTCTCAGTTTCAATTTTGATCTGTGATTTGTGTTCTATTCTGAATATAATACTAGATGTTGGCGCCTCCACATCATTGCATTCAGTTTTTATTCACAATGTGTTCAGTGTCCCAACTTTTTGGGAATTGAGGTTGTAGTTATATTTTTATAGCTCTATTACACTGTTTGTGTGATAGGGGATAACAGTTTTTTTTATATAGAATAGGTTCCTGTGGGAGTCGTCCTTATAGGGGTGGGTGCTCCTGGTTGTTGGTAGGTAGGGATTTAGTATAGGATTTGTAGGTTTTTTTTTAGGGTATAATAGGATTTACAATATATTTTATATGTATTTATTAAAAGTTAAGTCTTATATCGGGTCAAGCAATCTCTTTTTGTGTGTAGTTAGTAAGTGACTTATAGATAACCACAAGTATGTAGTGATAATAATGGATAAACCACAGATACTGTGGTGATGACTCGATATAGCCACATAAAGTAATAAAAATGCCTTAAAAAATTATCTCTCTCTCATTTTTCTGGCATTTGACAAATATAAATAATGTTTGTAATCCTAATTGACCTAAAACGGGTAAGGTTTATTCTGATTTCATGTCAGATAGTAAAAAAAAACATGCATATGTGTCTTTTTATGTAGTGTATGTAAACTTATGGTTTCAACTGTAATTACTGTCATCAAACAGCCAATGTAGACCTGCAGGTAGCCCACAGACAGTATAATGAAAGTACATATCAAACATGTCAAGTATTAGGAGAGATATTAGTTGGAAAATAATTTTTTTCACTAAACAACCTCTTTGTATATTATCCAGAAGTCAATTGAATTATCAAACTCATGTTATGCGACATTATTTAAAAAAACAGCTGAAACTTTAGGCAAATAACACTTATTTTACCAAACAAGCTTCAGTCACATTAAACTTTTTTGCACAGTTTGTGGCATTTTTTGATTAAACATTTTTTAGTGCTTCATGTTTCTTTTTATGCATTTATGTATTTAAGCCTGGTTTGCACAAAATATACCACATAATGTGCTACTGTTGGACCTCACAGCACTTTCCTTAAAGGGAACCGGTTACAGTGATCAGATCTGTAGGTAGCATGTTATAGGGCAGAAGGAGTTGAGCTAATTGATACTTGGTTTTGTAGAGGAAGATTCAGCAGAATATGTAATTTGTTCATTTAATGTGCTGCTTTTTCTGGGTTAAGGAGTCCAGTGGGCGCTCTTATTATGATCGATAGACTTCCTGGTATGAGTGCGCATAGAGAAATAGCTGTCAATCACTAATAAGACCGCCCACTGGAATCCTTAACCCAGAATAATCAGCAAATGAAATGAAAAAAATGACAGGTTTAACTGAAACTTTATAAACAAAACTATATATCAATCTGCTCAGCTCCTCCTGCTCTATAACATGCTGATTGCAGTTTGGACAGCAAGCACAATGTGAAAGATTCAGGGCTTATCAGGGATGAGTAAGGCTTTCCAGCAGTCCAAAAGGTTCATTATCATTTATGCAGAGAATGACCATAAATTATAGCATTTATAAAATATAAATTGCTCTCCCTGCTCCGAGGACGAGTGGCGCTGCGGTCCGCATGTCAGGCCGCGGGCACACTCGTTCCTCTAATAGCAGGTACTCACTTAGCCGCACTCCTGTCCTTCCATCTTCCACTGCTGGCTGGTGTGCGCCCCCGCTTTCTAGGGCGTGCGCTGACTCTCTGACATTTAAAGGGTCAGCGCGCCAGTAATTGGCTAATTGCTGGGCGCTGACCCTATATATTTCCATAGTGCCCTGTGCCATAGTGAAAGTGTTCCTGAAGTGCGTTCCTGTCTCATTGTGTCTCTGACCCTTTGCTTTACTACGAACCTTTGCCGTCTACCTTGACCTGCCTACCCCGACTACGAGTTTTGTGTCATGATTTGGTACCTCGGTGCACCTCAGCTGTCATCGCAAGCAAGTCGCCTCAAGGGTAGCGACCTGGTAGGACTCCCGCCACAGCAAGTCCATACTGCCTTGCGGCGGGCTCTGGTGAATACCGGGACCTACTTAGACTCCGCTCTCTGGCGTGGCCTATATGTGGTGGTCTAGAGGATCCACTACGCCGGCCGTTACAGTTAGATCTGGCCATGGATCCCGTCAAAGTGCCTTTGCCAAGTGCTGCGGATCTCATTACCCTAGTTGCCGAGCAGTCCCTGCAAATTGTGCAACAGGCTCAACAATGGAAGCAGCTGACGGCCATGATGTAGCAGCTCCTCACCGCCCAGCAGCAGTCGCAGCCTCCACCTGTGGTTTCTTCTATGCCTGCTGTCCCGTTGACATCTTTGGTCCCCAAGCTCCGGCTGTCGTTACCATCAATGTCCGATGGGGACCCGAAGCTCTGCAGGGTCTTCATTACCCAGTGTTCTATGCATGTGGAACTGATGGCCAACCAGTTCCCTACCGAATGGTCTAAGGTGGCGTTCGTGGTCAGTGTTCTTTCTGGAAAGGCCCTGGCTTGGGCTACACCCCTCTGGGATAGGAGCAACCCTGTGACACCTAACCTGCAGGGCTTCCTATCTGAATTCTGCAGCGTTTTTAAGGAACCTGCATGCGCGTCATCTGCCGAAACAGCGCTCCTGAACCTTCGCTGGGGGGATTTCTCGGTTGGAGACTATGCAGTCCAATTCCATACCCTGGCCTCGGAACTAGCCTGGAATGATGCCGCCCTATTTGCCACATTTAAGAAGGGTCTTTTCAGTACAGTAAAAGACGCACTGGCTGCCAGAGACCTCCCGTCTTCCTTGAGCCACCCACATCGACGTACGCTTCACCGAGAGACAGGAAGAACTCTGTCATAAGTGTGACTCGGTTCGGCCCCGCCGCTTACCTCATCTGGCTCCAGTCATCCAGAGGCCTGCTCTGCCACTTCCAGAGCCTTCCAGTGAGGAGCTCATGCAGGTGGACAGAGCCCACCTGTCTGAGCAGGAGCGGTCTCGTCGCCGAGTGGAGAATTTGTGCCTCTACTGCGCCAGTCCAGACCATTACCGTAGAGACTGTCCACAACATCCCCAGTGTCCGGGAAACGCCCGCACCTAGGTTATGTAGGAGAGGCATCCCTAGGTGCGAATCACCCATCTTCACGGCTGACGGTGCCAGTACAGGACCGATTCTGAACTCTCGGTTCAGGCTCCTGCTTTCCTGGACTCTGGATCAGCTGGGAACTTCATTCACTCCTCCCTTCAGTCTCAATATCGCCTTCCCCTCACAGTGGTCCGCCTTGTGAAGCCTATAGCAATCTCCTTGGTCTTTGGGGAGCTCCTGAGTGACCCCATTCAGTATGTTACCAAACCAGTGTCTCTTCATGTGGGGGCCTTCTACAGAACCTATGTCTGGTAGCACCTCACCCGGTGCGCCCCACTTCTCCACAGACGCCCCTCAAACCTCTGCCGGGTCTGCCAGCTGAATACCAGGACTTTCAAGAACAGTTATGATTTGCTGTTTTGCTGCCAGGGTTCTTCCATAAAACCCTGTTCAACAGATATTCCATTGAAACAATTATATTTCTAATCCTATTTGCAAATTATAGGGATGCAAGAACAGTTGTGATTTGCAGTGCTGCTGTCAGGGTTCTTACATAACACCCCGATCAACAGATATTCCATTGAAAAAAATGATAGTTCTAATCCAATTTGCTAGTTGCAAATTATAGGGATCCAGGAACAGTTGTAATTTGCTGTTTTGCTGCCAGGGTTCTTCCATAAGACCCCGTTCAACAGATATTCCATTGAAAAAATTCTATTTCTAATCCTATTTGCAAATTATAGTGATTCAAGAACAGCTGTGATTTGCAGTCTTTGAAGCAGAATTCTTCCGTAAGAGATCATGAACAAATCTTTACATTTTTAATATTTATCTTTTTGAACATGGAGCGAACTAGAGGTGGTAAGCGAGCACAGAAGGACATAGGGCGTGGAGCTGGAGGTATGAGACAAGGCACTCCTTCCAGTGCTCTGGACACGACACAAGCGAGCACATCATCAGTTGCAGGACCATCAGGCCTGTCATCGCTTGGTCGGTTCCCTGTGCGTCTCATTACTGATGATCAGCGCCAATCTGTTATTCAGTGGTTAACGCACACCTCATCCAGCAGTTTTACCTCCTCTTCCTCTCAGTCAAGGGCACAAATGTCATCATCATCAGTCCAACCTGAAGGCCAAATGTCACCCAATATACAGACCGCTCCAGATAATCCATGTTCTGTAGAGCTCTTTGACCACCCATTGAGGTTGGGGTCAGAAGGCATTTCAAAAGATCAAGAGGCCATAGAGGATGATTTTGTTGCTGATGCCCTCAGAGGAGGAGAAGAAGGAAGCTGGTCTGTCGGCAGAAATCCCGAGTGGTCAGCAATGCCTCGCAGTGCCTGTGGCTTCTAGCCCACAGCATGAGGATGTAGACTGTCAGGAAGAGGAAGTCACCTGTGATGATTAGGACATTGCGGATCCAACGTGGTCCTTTGAGCAGCAGTTGGCAAGCAAGTCATCAGTTGAGGAGAAGGAGGATGATGGGGTAGTGTCAGTACGAGTCCGGCCTCAGAAAGGGAGAGGGCGGTCACACAAGTCCGCTGACATTAATCCGCTAGCCATGGTCAGTGGTGGCAGGGAGAACACCGCTACTAGGCTTTCACCGTCAAAGAGGTCCAGGACCTGTGAAGCCTGGGCCTTTTCAATCAAGCCTCAGATTCGCCGAGTGATATCATATGCTGGGTTTGCTTTCAACGCGTCAGTCGAGGAAAGAATCTAAAGAGTTTAAGCACCACCAGCATGAACAGGCACGTGCATGTAAATCATGAATTGCTGTGGAAGAGTCAGTTGGAGAAAAAAGGTAATACAGGTCCTGGGCTTCCAACCACCGTGACATCTGCCTCCTCCTCCGCCACTTCCAAGCCCAAGCAGTCCTCTGCTGCCGATGTGCCAGAGCAATATGAACAAGCAGCACCCCCAGTCCCAGACACTGTCAGCTGATTCCCTCCACCAGCAACACAGTCTACACCTTCCCCTTCCCCCAGTGTGACCTGCATGCCGTACAGCAGCCAGTCAAACCAGCCAGCCTTCTGTGTACCATGTGTGGGAGCAGAAGAAATGCTTTCACCCCAGCCATCCCAAAGTCAAAAGCCTGAATGTTGGCATTGCCAGGCTGTTGGCCTTGGAAATGTTGTCCTTCTGCCAGGTGGACACAGATGGGTTCCGCCATGTCATGGCCCTGGCATGACCCCAGTATCAGATGCCAAGCAGGCATTTCTTTGTCAGAAAAGTTGTCTCTGCCCTGGCCCGCCACGTTGCAGAAAAGATCTCCAGTGCGTTGGCTGCATCTGTGTCCACCAAAGTCCATCTCACTACAGACACATGGACTAGTAAGCACGGTCAAGGGTGTTACATCTCACTGACTGCTCACTGGGTGAGTTGGGTGGATGACAGTGCCTCTGGTGATGGGTCTCAGCAGACACTCTTCCACACTGCAGGGATGGTGCAGAGTCCAGATCCCCAACCTCGACGGGTAGCATCAGGTGCCAAGAGAAACCAGGCCGGTCTGAAATTAATCTGTCTTGGAGACCATCAACACACAGGTCAAGAGCTGTGGACGGCTCTGCGCACTCAGACCGACCAGTGGCTGGGTGCTAAGAACCTGGCGCCAGGCAAGGTGGTGTGTGACAACGGGAGAAATCTCCTTGCTGCCCTTAGGATCGGTAGACTTACGCACATCCCTTGCCTAGCACACGTGCTGAACCTGGTTGTGCAGAAATTTCTCAAGCGCTACCCTGATCTTAACTGTTTGCTGAGGAAGGCTTGAGGTCTTAGCTCACACTTCCAGCGTTCGCACCCTGCTTCGGCACGACTGGCAGCATGGCAGCGTGATCTGGGCCTCCCTGTCAACCATCTCATTGTTGACGTGGCAACACGCTGGAATTCCACCCTCCACATGCTCCAGCGATTGTGGCAGCAGCGTAATGCCATTATGCAGTATGAAGTGTTGCATGGCCTGACGAGCAGTGGTGCGGACCTCAGGGTGTTGAGCCATAGAGAGTGGAGGCAGGTGAAGGATCTCTGCACCATCCTTGACAGTTTTGAAGACGCCACCAAAATGGTCAGTCAGGACAATGGCATTGTCAGCATGACCATTGTGGTCATATTTTTACTGGAACAAGTGTTAGACACTCTGCGGCAGCAGGTCCCAGCAGTGATGGAGGAGGAGGCAGACACAGATGCAGACACAGAGCCTTAATCGCCGTCAGATGAAGAAGGCCCGACTGTTTCCCAATTTTATTGGTCTTCTTTACGCGGTGGTTCCATGTCCAGGGCTAGTGCAGGACAGCAGTTCAGCTCACAGAGTAAAGCGCATAAGGCTAGCCAGGGCTCTGGTGACGATTACCCTTCAGTGGTAAGAGGTTGGCACAGATTACAGGAGGAGGAAGATCTGTTTAGTGCCCCTCGACCCCGAGGCTTTGGAGATCCCAGCAGCATCTCACACACGAGTGCTTGGATGCTACAATACCTGCAACATGATCCACGCATCAAGGCAATCAAAATGAAAAGCGTTTACTGGGTGGCCACCCTCCTTGATCCATGTTACAAGACAAAAATGAGCACTTTCCTTCCACTCACACAAATTGACGGTAGAATGCAGGAATTTGAGACCGTGCTTATTGACCAACTCGAGACATCTGTTGTGTCTTCTTCACATTCGAATGTCACGGTGTAACAACATCAGCAATGTGCCAACAGTAGAATTGCAAATACCCGCAGCAGGCAGTGTGGCAGAAGCCTACTAGGTGATATTTTTCACTTGTTTGTTACTACCTCACCAACACCTGGAAGGCAGGACAGCATTAAGACACACAGAGACCGCCTTAAAAGCATGGTCCATGAGTACCTGCGGCTAAACCTCAATGTTTTTGGCATTGATCTGGACCCATTCGACTTCTGGGTGTCCAAACTGGATGAATGGCCTGAGCTGGCTCTGCATGCCATAAAAGTTTTATCCTGCCCGGCAGCCAGCGTTATCTCAGAACTTATCCGTCTTTCTCCCGAGAATGTGGATCGTTTGACATTTATCAAAATCAATCAAACGTGGATCTCTGACGATTTTGTTGCCCCGGTTGGCAATGTCACAGACTAGTAAACTGTAGCATGTCTTCTTCACAATGTGAAATACAAATTCCATCAGTCATCTATTAACGTCAGTCTGCAGTAAGTCATCTATTAACCCTTTCAGGTCCCATACAGCAAATCAAATGGGGCCCCCACATAGTACTACTTCCTATTTTTTTTTACATATTTGTGGGCTCCTTTTCGATTAGGGCCCATGACAGAAGTACTGCCCATACTACCCTGTTGGCATTCCTGGAGGTAGCAGCCGATACGAGGCCCTACATCCTGAGGTGTCCAAACAGCCTCTTTGACACATGAGAAGACACTGGTATTGGAAATGGCCCATGGTAACTGGAAGGGGTGCCAATGGGGCAGTATTCCTGTCAGGGGCCCTAATCAAAAAGGGGCCCAGTGATATGTTAAAAAATAGGAACTAGTAATGGGTGGGGGCCCCATTTGATTTAGCTGCATGGCGCCCTGAAATGCTTAATAAATAACTGATGGCATCCCTGGCTATCACTATAACTACAGCCCTGCCAGCTGAACCTCCATGTTCCCCGTTGGGATGTTCTTTCTGCCACCACATATATCACCTTGGTGCAAAAAGTGATAGGGGGTCTTGCCAATTACCATGTGCCATTTCCAATACCGGTGTCTTCTTATGTGTCAAAGAGGCATGTAGCAGCTGCACCTCCTATAGTTATGCTGTCCTCATCTTTTCAGTTAGCCATTGAAAGGAATGAATTATTTTAGCCTCTCAATTTTGTTCTTTGACTCTTAGAGCCAAATTTTCTTCACTAAGTTTTTCCACGTATCCATTTTACTGTTATGGATGCTAATTGCAGCTTCTCCTCACCTGTATGGGTATAAAAATTAACCAAAACATCTTCTCCCACTGACTTTAATGGGGTTCGAAATTCGAGTTCCATTAGAACTTCGAGGCGAACTTCTCAAAATTCGGGGTTCTACTCGAACTCGAACTTTTTAGGGTTCGCTCATCACTACCCCTGACTCCTGAGACTCAGAGGCTGCAAGACCATGGTGACTAGAAGGGACAGCAAAGTGTTCAACGGCACATGTGACAGAGGTTCCTGTTCCTATATGTGAACCCGGCTTTAGTTCGGAGGGGGGGGGGGGAGAGGGAGGGAAGGAGATAGTGGTGGGGGCCCCAGTGAAAAGTTTGCCATAAGGCTCAGCCATTTCTAGTTACGCCCCTGACCGCTGCAGTTACTGATTGGCTGCAGTGGTTACGTGCCTCTGCTTACATCTCTATACAGAGTTGTTCACTTCTGAATGGTAATTTAAGGGAAGTGCCACCTGAACACTGAAGCCAACAGAATGAGAAGAAGACAAGGGAGACCCAGTGCAGCAACAGAAGAGTGGGGGAGGGGAGTATATTTTTTTAAGATTTTGTATGGCAAGGATAGCTTACTATTTGATTTTTACTCAAACCGGACAACCTTTTTTGAAGCTGTAGAAGCCTAGCTGAAGATGCCCCAAGAATATCACAAACTGTTTCATAGATTTAGCACATCAAGTGCTTTTGATGACTTGACAAACCCACAGGCCATTTTGTAGACACCATTGAAATATGCCTGCTATGGCGCAAGAAGTGTCTAATGTGGCATACAGCGTTTGCGCCAGATGTTTGACACATTACAAGCCAGGATTCTGGTTCTCTGGTCTTAATAAATTTGCATCTATGTGAAGAAAGCCTTATGTGAATTCTGAATAAATAGATATAATGTGACAGTAGAACAGTTTTTAATAGGCTATATTCTCTACAGCAGCAATAATATATTCTTTTCCAATATGAAACTACTGTTCCAAATGCAGCTTAGGCACAATACAATCTGCAATATTTACATCTGTTATCTTCTGCCAAAATGCGTCAAAGACTTCTATTTTTGAAAAGATTTCAAATTAGAAGCAGCTGCTATTTCTGGATGGAGCACCTGTGAACTCCTGCTGTTCTCCTATTCACTGTCCAAATCTGACAAATCAAAGTTCTCTTTAGTGAAAAACACAGACTTCTTGGGCTGATTTAAGTAAAAAAAATTTAATGTATCTAGCTTCATATTTCTGAATTAACAGTCTTAACATATTTCTGTCCTGCCTTATTTAATTGACAACACTATAGACCATCAAAATTATACTTCAGAAGAAAATGTGCCATAGATCAGAACTGTAAAGTATTGTTTGTGAGGCACTAACAGTCAAACTGATTAAAATGGGTACCAGTTGCAAATTATATCCAGGATGTATTGAAAGTAATCAACGCACTTCCAATGCCTCAAAAGCACTTTATTAACCTTAATATCTATTTAACTAGAAAAGGCATAAATATCTGGATCACTCTCGGGTCATCAAAATCTTACATCAAACATATAATATAAATTCATAATGGTTGCGAATGTTCCGGTCACAGATCTTCTCAATGACCATCTTTTTTTTCGAATTAAGAGTAACTAGCCCACGGCCTTAGGGCATGTTCACACAGCGTTTTTGGACGAGGTTTTGGACGAGGTTTTTGGAGCGTTTCCTCGCCCAAAACCTTCTTTGGAAGCAATGAAAAAGAAGTGTCATGTCAATTCTTGAAGCACGTTGTAGGCGCGGATTAGGCACAGTTTTCGCCGTGGTTTTAAGCGCGGTTTTGGCGCGTTTTCGCTGTGGTTTTTGTCCTGGCTATTCATTTGTATGGGTGAAAACCTCGTCGAAAACCTGATCCAAAACCTGATCCAAAACCTGATCAAAACCTGATCAAAGCCTCATCAAAAACCTCGTCTGAAGAAGCGTGTTTCAGGCGAGGTTGTGATGTGGTTTGGACGAGGTTTTGGGCGAGGAAACCTCGTCCAAAAACGCCGTGTGAACATGCCCTTACAGTTTCATATATATCTCCAGATACAATATAGTAAAACTCAAACAGTCAGGGGGCCAAATGTAAAAATGTGGACAAGTATTTCCTTCTCCACAGCTCTGCCCAACCCCTTAGCTCCGACGATCTATTAAGATCGTCGGAGCTAAGTCGCAGGCAGGAGGCGGGAGCTCCTGCTGCCTGCTTCTGTAGCAGCTGCCGCACAACAATTGTCTCTTTCCAGATGGCCTAGGAAGTGAAAGTCACTTCCTGGGCCGTCTGTGACGTCACCATGCCTGGCAATGCATTGTGGACATAGCAGGGTAATGGTGATTGACAGTCGCCATTGAGACCAGTACACAGCAATAAGCTGTGTGCTGATCTCCTATTGTATGAGAGATTTGAAGATCTCTCATACAATTCCCCTCTGCGGAAAAGTGAAAAACTGAAACACAAACACGCAAAATAAACTAAAAACACATACACCGCCCTTTTTCCCTTTACAAACGCCAATCGTGCCAAAAAAGATAAAAAATAAATAAAGTACTGTTAATTTACCTGCATGGTGTACGCCATTAAAAAAAAAAAAAATCATAGAATTGCGATTTTCGCCTAAGTGGCCCCTCTTTGCCCCTATAACCCTACCTGCCTACCTATATTGCCCTTATATGCCCCCTATAACCCTGCCTTCCTATATTGCCCCTATTTCCCCCTATAACCCTGCCGGCCTACCTCTACGGCCCCTATATGCCCCCTATAACCCTTTCTGCCTATATACCCCTATATGCGCCCTATAACCCTGCCTGTCTATATGGCCCCTATATGCCCTCTATAATCCTGACTGACCACCTATATGGCCCCTAAATGCCCCCTATAGCTCTGCCTGACTACTTATAAGACCCCTATATACCCTCCTATAACCCTGCCTGCCTATCTATATGGCCCCTAAATGCCCCTATAACCCTGCCTGCCTACCTATATGGCCCCTAAATGCCCCTATAACCCTGCCTGACTACTTATATGGACCTTATATGCCCCTGTATAAACCTGCCTGCCTATATGGCCCCTAAATGCCCCCTATAACCCTGCCTGACTACTTATACGGTCCCTATATGCCCCCTATAACTCTGCCTGCCTATATGGCCCCTATTAGCCTCTTGTAACCCTAGCTGCCTACCTATATGGTCCCTATATACCTCCATATAACCCTGCCTGACTATCTATATGACCCCTATAACCGTGCCTGACTACTTATATAGCCCCTATATGCCCCCATATAACTCTGCCTGTCTGCCTATATGACCCCTAAATGCCCCCTATAACTCTGCCGGACTATTTGGCCCCTATTACCCCCTATAACTCTGCCTGCCTACCTACAGTACAGACCAAAAGTTTGCACACTCTTGGCATTCTCTTGATGAGCTTCAAGAGCTAGTCACCTGAAATGGTCTTCCAACAGTCTTGAAGGAGTTCCCAGAGATGCTTAGCACTTGTTTGCCCTTTTGCTTTCACTCTGCGGTCCAGCTCACCCCAAACCATCTCGATTGTGTTCAGGTCTGGTGACTGTGGAGGCCAGGTCATCTGGTGTAGCACCCCATCACTCTGCTTCTTAGTCAAATAGCCCTTACACAGTCTGGAGGTGTGTTTGGGGTCATTGTCCTGTTGAAATATAAATGATGGTCCAAGTAAGTGCAAACCAGATGGAATAGCATGCCGCTGCAAGATGCTGTGGTAACCATGCTGGTTCGTATTTTCCCTTTAATTTCGAATAAATCCCAACAGTGTCACCCGCAAAGCCCCCCCACACCATCACACCTCCTCCTCCATGCTTCACGGTGGGAACCAGGCATGTAGAGTCCATTCGTTCACCTTTTCTGTGTCGCATAAAGACACGGTGGTTGGAACCAAAGATCTCAAGTTTGGACTCATCTGACAAAAGCACAGATTTCCACTGGTCTAATGTCCATTCCTTGTGTTCTTTAGCCCAAACAAGTCTCTTCTGCTTGTTGCCTTCCCTTTGCAATGTTTCCTAGCAGCTATTTTACCATGAAGGCCTGCTGCACACAGTCTCCTCTTAACAGTTGTTGTAGAGATGTGTCTGCTGCTAGAACTCTGTGTGGCATTGACCTGCTCTCTAATCTGAGCTGCTGTTAACCTGCGACTTCTGAGGCTGGTGACTCGGTTGAACTTATCCTCCGTAGCATAGGTGACTCTTGGCCTTCCTTTCCTGGGGAGGTCCTCATGTGAGCCTGTTTCTTTGTACGCTTTATGTTTTTGCCGCTTTCACTTGGAAAACTTTCAAAATTTCCCCAATTTTTCGGACTGACTGACCTTCATTTCCTAAAGTAATGATGGCCACTCCTTTTTCTTTACTTAGCTGCTTTTTTCTTGCCATAATAGAAATTTTTAACAGTACATTCAGTAGGACTATCAGCTGTGGATCCAAATGACTTCTGAACAACACAACTGATGGTCCCAAACCCTATTTATAAGGCAAGAAATCCCACTTATTAAACCTGACAAAGGGGACACCTGTGAAGTGAAAAACCACTTCAGGTGACTACCTCTTGAAACTCATCAGAGAATGCCCAAAAGTATGCAAAGAAGTAATCCCAAAACAAAAAGGTGGCTTTCTTGGAAAACTAGAATAGAAGACATATTTTCAGTTGTGTCACACTTTTTTTTAAAGTATATAATTCCACATGTGTTAAATTTATAGTTTTGATGCCTTCAGTGTGAATTTTACAAATTTTTATAGTCATGAAAATACAGAAAACTGTTGGAATTAGAAGGTGTGTCCAAACTTTTGGTCTGTACTGTATATGGCCCCTATATACCCTCTATAACCCTGCCTGACTATCTATACGGGCCATTATAACCCCACTAAACCATACCTGATTACCTATATTGGCCCCTATAACCTCCCCTAAACCCTGCCTACCTACCTATATGGGCCCCTATAACCCTACCTAAACCCTGCCTAACTACCTTTATGGGTCCTGTAACCCCCCTAAACCCTGTCTGAGTACCTTTACGGGCCTTTATAACTCCCTTAAACGCTGCCTGCTTACCTATATGGGCCTATATAATCCCCCTATACCCTGCCTGACTACCTATATGGCCATTATAACCCACCTAAACCCTGTCTACCTATATGGGTCTCTATAACCCTCCTAAACCCTGCCTGCCTAACTATATGGGCCTCCTATAGCCTACCTAAACCCTGCTTGACTAACTATATGGGCCCCTATAACCCACCTAAACCCTACCTGCCTATCTAAATAGCCCCTATAACACCCCTAAGCCCTGTCGGTCTACCTATATGGGCCAATATAACCCTCCTGCACCCTGGCTCATTACCTATTTGAGCCTCATAATCTACAAAAACCCTGCCTGCCTACCTATATGGCACCCTATAGCAACCTAAACGGTGCCGTTCTACCTATATGGCCCACCTACCCTACCTAAACCATGCTGGCATAACTATATGACCCCTATACCCTATCTGCCTACCTGTATGTCCCCTATTCCCTACCTAAACCCTGCTTGTTTTTTGGCCCCCTGTAGCCTATTTACCTACCTATCTATCTGGGGCCCATCTATATCCTATATACCTAGCTATCTGGGGCCCACCTACAGCCTACCTGTGGCCCACCTATTGCCTACTTAGCTACCTTAGGCCTACCTACCTGGGGGCTGCCTACCCAGGGCCAATCTACCTACCTACCTGTAGCCTACCTACCAAATTGAGATCTGCCTAACTACTGAATACCTACCTAGCAGCAATCTACCTACCTACCTGGGGCCTAACTATTGCCTACCTACCTACTTCAAGCCTACTAATCTACCTACCTAGCCTACCAGACTATCTAGTGGGGGTCTACCTGGTAACATGATTCTGAAGAGTACAGGCCATAGCTGTAACACAATCTCGAGGGGGTGAATTCTCTGTTCCTCCCCTCTAGGAGACTAGGCCTCTAAGCTATGGCCTGTATCTGTTCTGCTACCTCTTGGAAGTTTGTACAGAGGTGGGGGGCATGGAGTGAGGTGCTGGAAAAGTGAGAATTCTAAGATATTTGTGTCCAAATCTGCAGGGATGAGTGGTGGCCAGGAGAAGTCATCATGAAAGTATGGACCGGATGGAGAAGAAAAGGGAAAGTCAACGGTAACTGCACTGTAATTACATATATGTCTGCAGAGTCTGTGTACACTGGTAGAATACAAACAGAATAGTGATCCAGCTGTCCTGTTAGTAATGGTGGTCCATTGATAAGAATAAAATCCTGTTTATTCAGAGTAACATTAAAAGCGGAATGGTACAATGCAGGCAAGGCATAAGACTGCCGACGCGTTTCGGGCCCCGAAACGCTTCGGCAGTCTTATGCCTTGCCTGCAGTGTCCCATTCCGCTTTTAATGTTACTCTGAATAAACAGGATTTTATTCTTATCAATGGACCACCATTACTAACAGGACAGCTGGATTCACTATTCTGTTGTATTCTACTTGCTGTTTTCTCCTTGGCACCGGGAGGATCCGTGCTGTTCGATTTGCAGAGGTGAGCTGGATAACTGCTGTCTGTTTCTGTGTACACTGGTATCTACCACTATATGGTCACTGCATGGTGGTTATAGTCTGCAGAGCCTGTGTACATGTACAGTGGGTATGAAAAATATTCAGACTCCTTTATATTTTTCTCTCTTTCCTTCATTGCAGCCATTTGGTAAGATCCAAAAAGTTCATTTTTTTGCTCATTAATGTACACTCTGCACCCCCCCTCCATTTTGAAAGAAAAAAAAACAGAAATACAGATTATTTTTGCAAATTTATTAAACAAGAAATACTGAAATATCACATGGTCATAAGCATTCAGACCTTTTGCTGTGACACTCATATTTAACTCACATGCTGTCCATTTACTTCTGATCCTCCTGGAGATGGTTCTACTCCTTCATTGGAGTCCAGCTGTGTTTAATTAAACTTATTGGACTTGATTAGAAAAGGTACACACCTGTCTATATAAGACCTCACAGCTCACAGTGCATGTCAGAGCACATGAGAATCATGAAGTCTAAGGAACTGCCCAAGGAGCTCACAGACAGAATTGTGGCAAGGCACAGATCTGGCCAAGGTTACAAAAGAATTTCTGCAGCACTCAAGTTTCCTAAGAGCACAGTGGCCTCCATAATCCATTAACCCCTTCCCGACATTGGACGTATCGATAAACCCTAGCGGGAAGTGCGTTCCCGCAAATGGATGTATGGGTAAGTCCTGGCGATCGTGCGGGCTTACATACGAGCCCTGAACAATCGCGAAATGGGACCAGCGGTAAATTACCGCTGGCCTCATGCCACATCACCCACGGCCGGAGTGAGCTCCGCGAGTGTCTAACCCCTTAGCTCCGACGATCTATTAAGATTGTCGGAGCTAAGTCGCAGGCAGGAGGCGGGAGCTCCTGCTGCCTGCTTCTGTAGCAGCTGCCTCACAACAACTGTCTCTTTCCAGATGGCCCAGGAAGTGTAAGTCACTTCCCAGGCTGTCTGTGACATCACCATGCCCGGCAATGCATTGTGGGCATAGCAGGGGAATGGTGATTGACAGTCGCCATGGAGACCAGTACATAGCAATAAGCTGTGTGCTGATCTCCTATTGTATTAGAGATTTGAAAATCTCTCAAACAATTCCCCTCTGGGGAAAAGTGGAAAAAAATGTAAGAAAGTAAAAAACAAAGTGAAAAAAGTGAAACACAAACACGAAAATTAAATAAAAACATGTACACCGCCAAAAGATCAAAAATAAATAAAGTACTGTTAATTTACCTGCATGGTGTACGCCACTAAAAAAAAAAAAATCAAAGAATTTCGATTTTCATTCGTCCCGCAGCACATAAAATGGAATAAAAAGTGATGTAAATGCCAAAGTGGTACCAATTCAAATGTCAGTTTATCCCACAAAAAAATAGTCCTTACACAGCTCTGTATATGGAAAAATAAAAGAAGTTATGGTTATCAGAAGATAGCGATGCATAAATATTGTTTTATACAATAAAAACACTTTTTTTAAAGCACTTCAACATAAAAAAAACTATATAAATTGGGTATCACCATAATCGTATCAACCCATAGAATAAAACTAATTTGTCACAGATACTGCACAGTGAGTGCTGTAAAAAATAAAAATAAAGAACACTACAAGGATTGCAGTATTTTCTTCACCCTGACTTCCAAAACATGGATTTAAAAGGGATAAAAAAGCCTTGTCCCCCCCAAATATCAATAAAAACATCAACTCATCTTGCAAAAAACAAACCCCTGCACATCTCCATACACAGAAAAATAGAAAATTTATTGCTCTCATAATATGTCTATGAAAATCCTTGTTTTGCTTTTTGAATAATTGTGTTTTTTTTGTGTAAATTAAGAAAAACTTAAAAAGAAAATTCAAATTGGGTATCGCTGTAATCGTATCAACCTTCTGAGTAAATCTAGCATGTCATTTATACTGCACGGTGACTGCTGTAAAAAATATCTGAAGAAGGGAGCTAGTACTCTCAAAAGCTCACCATCAAATATACTACTTTATATTACTTCTACTACTTTCTATGGCTAACACGGTACAACATTATACTACTGGTGATATCTATGGTGAGGTAATCGCTCCTTCTATTATCTAGTAGCAGCATGACTTAAGAGGTCATGGTAAATGTTTGTGGTCGAGGAGCCAGGGAGCGGGGGGTCCATACAAAAGTTTGCTATTTGCCCCAGGCTTCTCTAGTTACGCCCCTGGATCAGGGCTTTGGGGGTATCACATAATCACTTTCAGTATTGCTTGTTTATGCTGAAGATAGTTCTTAATGACTTTGGCTTTATGTTTAGTCATTGGTTTGCAATAGAATACATTTAAATCCAATCAAATAGCTGATTTTTGCAGCTTTTTTTGCAGCATTTTTAACAAACCTGCCTAAAACTGTCTAATTGGCTGTGATGGTCATGTGTAGACTGCCTGTAAACAAACATCAGAGTGCCTGTTGGGGCTTATACACTGGATTGATGGTGAATGAAAGAGGTGAGTACAGTTGTTTTTTATTTTTTTTTATTTTTATTTTATAGAATTGGCGATTCTTTTATTTTTATGTGATGGAAAGCCCATTTTAATTTGTGCTTTTTGATTAGCCTTGTTAGAGGAGTTTGATTTCAGCTACTTTTAATTTGAGGCCACACCTACTTTTCCTGTAAGTTTTGGAGAAAGTTAAAAAAGGCCTTATAAAAAATTTGCGACTGCTGAACATGTCTAATGTGCCTTAAAAATTAATCCTCCTTCTCCCCAGTGCTCAAATGTCGGTAGTACTCAGTGCTATCTCACTAATATTACATGTTTGGTAATTACTGTTGTTATAAGCCAAGCTTTTAAGTCTTATCCTAAGGCATATCTGGATCAGCAAAACAAAACTAGGCATAAGTAGTGGTACAGCATTAAATTATTTGTCATTAATTACCAGCACATCTCCACATACAAACCTCCTCACATAGCAATTATATTTGATTTATTTTGATCGTTATGTGAGGGCAATGCAGGTCACTAAATAATACGGTCTGCCCACACACGTCTAGCACAATAATAAATTCTCATATCTAGGTTATTATTTAGCAACTTGCCTGTAGGCCATGCCTAGTCACATTAATATTATTAATGTAGATGCTACTGTGAATATAAATCCTTGGGGTGAATGGGAGTTAAGTTAAACAGTAGCTAAAGTTTCTTTAGAAACTCAGATGGTAGCATAGATTACTTTCTACTTCAGTGATGTTTTATTGTGCTGAGCACAGTATGCAATTTATGGAAAGCAGAGGAAAATATATCTTTCATTAAGTGAAACCGTTTTTGTTCATTTAGTTTGTAGGGAATGAGTTTTTTTATGTCAACTTTTGGGGGTCGATAAATAAAGGTAACATTAGAAGTGTTGCCAGAGGGAGGAGGGACATGTGTTGTTGGGGCCTGTGCCTAGAGTCCTGGGTGCCAAATTGGCACAAATGAATCTGAATAAAACTGTGGCCTGGGTGAAAGAAAGCCTAGCTACAATTCTAATAGCATTTTGTGCTGTATTCACTCTGACTTAACCGCCACCTCTTCTTGGGTGCCATGTTTGGTTTAGCAGATCCAAGAAGATATAAGAATAGGTATATTTCAGAGGCGTTTTTAACACAAAAATGTAATCCTAAAAATGTGATTATGTGCAAGCCCTGTGCAATATGCAAAGAAAATTAGTATTGTTCAAAATACAGAGCACAACCTGACCATGCGCAACAATTTACAGATTGTAAGTTTTGATTTTTTTATTGTCAAATGATCTATTATTATAATTTTGAACATTTTATAAATGTAATTACATATATTGTAAGTTGTCAAATATATAAAAAAGAGAAAAAAAAAACAATAACATTACTGGGGCATAGATTGTAAAGTGCCATATATTCTAAGATATCTACGACAAAAGTTCACTACATAGTTTCCAATGGTACAAACATTGTATGGCATACATTCAGGTCTGCATGTTTCTTCTATAAGCGAAAGAAACTCTATAGTAATAGCAATTCTTCTAAAATGACCAAAACATGCACCAATAATTACTTTTAGGGGTTATAAAAACCTTATGGAGCAAATTTAGTTTTAGTACTTTTCTTTTCAATTTAAATAGTTGACTATTTATTATTAAACTTTTGTAGTTTTTTTAAAAGCAAAATTAGGGACCAAAAAATTAAGTCTATGATAAAAGTTAGGAGAAAACTGGAAACACAGCTTTTGGCTTTTGGGGTAGCTTTTAAATTTAAAATTCTTAGGATAGTACTTTTAAAAAATTTATGTGACGTGATATCCCCTTCCAGAGGTATTTGGGCTGGTGGTAAGTTTGGGGGTTGGGAAATTTCGGGTTTCCCCTTTGAAGTTGGGAAATCTTTTTTGAAAAACCTGTAAATTTTTCCTACAGCCCCTCAGACCTTTTTAAAAAAAAATAAGTTTTGGATTTGGGAATGAATCATCGCGTAAGTTAGTTTGTTATGGCGATTCTTGGGGAAACCCCTTTCAGCAAAATTTTTTTTCATTTTTGCATACTGAGGGAGGGATCCCAGAAAACAAATAGAGTAGGGGGGTAAAATTTTTGGGAAAAATCGGGAAAACCCGCAATGAACAAAAAAACATTAAAAAAAATGGGTTCATTTTTCTTATTGTTCATGTCTGGGAAGTCTTTTTGGTTAAAGTACTATAACTGAACCATCTTATAAATAGCTTGTTGAAAGGGGATTTTTGACCCCTATCTTTTTATGAAGGGAAAAAATTTCTTAAAGTTTTATTTTTTGAAAGAGAAAAAAAAATTAAAATTTCAAATGAATGAACCTTTCCCGGGGACCTGTTTTCAAACTTTTGCACCGGAAAAAACTGTTTACGGGGCCAACTCATTAAAACTTTTGGGGCTGTTTTTTTGGAATTTTTTCCTAACCCTTTTTTTTCCGGGTTTAAAGTTTTTTTGTAAATTACAAAACAGAATTCAAAATTTTTTGAAAATTCCCAAACATTTAAAAAATTAAAAGTCCCAAAATTTCCCCAAATTTTTTTCCAACCCCCTTTTTTTTAAAAAACTTTCCTCGGTTACAGGTTTTTTAGTGAAAAGGCAAAACCCCCCTTAGGCAAGTTGGGAAGGAAAATTCAAAACACTTTTTAAAAAAACCCTTGCTTTTTTGGTGGGGGGAAACCGGCTTTTAGCCCGGCCTTTTTCCTTTTCTTCGAAAAAAATTGAAAAAAAAACCCTTTTTCTGAAAATTTCCTTGAACAAAAGATTTTTAAAAGGGAAATCCTTTTTTTCTAGAAAAAGCCCAAAAACATAAAAGGGAAAACAAAAGAGTACCTAAGTAATCCACACCTGTGCAGATATCATGAAAACTGTGGGTTTAGAAGTTCCCCGGGGATGGATTTAAAAATTTTTAACCCAAACTAAAAAATTTAAAATGGGTTTTTAAACCCTTAAATCACAATTTTGCCCAATATATTAAATAATTTTGGTTAGATCTTCATATAAAAAAACATACCCATAAAACAAATTTACACTGATATAAAGTTGGTAATTGCCCAAAAAATTTTTCCCTAATTTTTAAATTTTAAAATACTTGTTTTCCAAGTTGCTTCCCTTTAATTTTTCCTTTTGGGAAGTCAATTAAATCTTTAAAAATAAATGTTTTTTGTCTATTTTTTAAAACTTTAAACATTTGATGGAAGCGGGAAAATTTTGCTAGTGCCCAACTTGACAAAAAAAAAATGTCTAAGTGTCAGCCTTCTAAAATAATAGCAAATTCATAAACCAAACGGGACTTTGGTCCATTGACTTTTGGTGCCCATTTTTTTGGGGGCCCAAAAGGCTGATTTATCTTGCTAGCAATTTTTGTTTCCCTGGCTACATGTGTGAGACCCTTTTGGGAAATTTTAAAGCATTTGGAATTTGCAGACTGAAAAAATGATTTTTGGGTACGGGGCTGTAATGTTTTTTTGACAGAAAAACAGTGCCCCAATTTTGGAATAAAAAAAGGGGCACCCCTTCGGGTTTTAATGTCTCCGAAAAAAAGGCTTTTTTGACTTTTTCTAAAAAATTTGGGTCTGGTTTCTTTACGGAAACCAAAATAGATTCTTTTCATTTCCCAGATGGCTGTCTGTTTGGGGGAAAGGGGCGGATCAGTTTAGGTCTTGATTTTAAATGATTCTGGACGATATTTATGGTTTTCCAGGGCAATAAATTCAAGGTAGGTCTTTGACTTATTTCAGAACCAACACAAAGTAAAACAAAAATTATTGGAATTACTGCTTAAATGTGATATTTTAGGCCAATCTTGACCCTTCTAATGAGATTTTATAGTATTGTTAATCAATACTTTGCATAAAATGGACTTATATTTTAAGATATATTTCTGTTGGTTCCATACATCAAATTTTAAGAAAATAAAAAGGGGATATCTCTTATTCCCAATTTACCATATAAAGAAAATTAATGTATAAAAGTTTTTGTAGAGAGATGCTGTAAGTACCAAGATCAAGACTTTTCTTTTGATATTTATAATATTCATTATATTTTCTAATAACACACAGTATATAAATAACAGCCTTGAAAAGATATTAATTTAAATTTGACTTTCAAGAAAATCAAGTGTTGTTAACATAGAGTTCTTATGTTTTGTCTTCAGAGTAAAATGGGACAATAAAATTTTAACAAGGATGTTAGTTGTACATGTTAGGAAGCAGCGGAAACATTGTGTTTTCTTTTCTTATTTATGACACACTTGGGCCCATTGTCATTGTTTTTGTTTGTGGCATTTTGAGACAAGGCCTGTTGACTCAAAATGTTGCATCAGTTTGGGTTTTCCCTTTTTGAGTAATTTTTATTTATTTTTTTCTATATGGATCCTGTAAATGACCTACAGGTTTTTAGTTGGGCCACCATTGTATTTAAAAGTGTGTATTTGACTCAGTTTGACATGTACCTGACAGTTTCCCCTCTTCATCAAAATTTTGGGAAATTAAAATTTTTTTTCTGTCCTGCTAGAGAGCAGTATCCCGACATTTGTTGGGAAAATCACATTGTATGATTTTAAATAATGAATTTGCATTTTATTGCATGAAATAGACCGTTTTGTTTTCGTAAAAATTTCTCCTATCTGCATTATTTTGTATTTTTGCTCGTTTGAATCATTTCCTGTATAAAAGACACCTGTCCCCACACACAATTAATTATACTCCAAACTCTTACATGACCCAAAACCAAAGGGTCTAAGGGCACCCGGGACAAAGTATACCTGTATGGGCTGGGTGGGCTTGGGGAAAAAGGCAAACAGCTTGGTAAAAAAGGGGAAAAACTGTTGGCACAATTTTTAGAAAATGGAAGAAAAACAAGATGACTTCAAACTTCCCCGGTCTGGGGTTTTAGCAAGATCTACCTCCCAAGGATGATTTTAGAAAAAATATCGCCCAGAATTTTCATGGGGGGGCCCAGTCAATGACCTGAAAAGAGCTGGGGCAACGTCCCCAAAAGTACAATTTGTAAACACTATGCCTATGGATTTAAATCCCGCAGGGTACGCAGGTCCTCTTGTCACTTTAACCATGTCCCGGCCTGTTTGATTTGCCAATGAATTGGTGTGCAGAGGAGGCATGGGAGAAGGTTATCTGGTCAGATGAGAACAAAATGGAACTTTTTGGTATTAATTCCACTCGCAGTGTTTGAAGAAGTATGAGTACAACCCCGAGAACGCTGTCCCACCTGGTAAGTATTGGGATGGAAACATCATACTTTCAGGGTGCTTTTCTGCAAAGGGGACAGGACAACTGCACCATACTGAAAAGAGGATGGATGGAGCCATTTATCGCAAGATTTTGGCCAGGAACCTCCTTTCCTCAGTAAGAACATAGAAGATGGGTTGTGGCAGGGTCTTCCAACATGACAATGACCCAAAACACACAGCCAGGGAAAGTAAGGAGTGGCTCCATATGAAGCATTTCAAAGTCCTAGAGTGACCTAGCCAGTCTCCAGACCTGAACTCAATACAAAATCTTTGGAAGGAGCTGAAATTCAATGTAGCCCAGCAACAGCCCGAAACCTGAAAGATTTGGAGAAGATCTGTATGGAGGAGTGGGACAAAATCCCTGTAGCAGTGTGTAAAAACTTGGTCAAGAACTACAAGAAACATCTGACCTCTGTAATAAACAAAGGTTCTGCATTTGACCTTCATTCAAGCAGTACATGAAGGTAACAAGGATGTTAGGCTATTGTTGCACTGCATTTTAAAAACCCATTTTTCCACATGCCAAATGAATTCATAGGCTCCTATTCACTGGATGCAGTCCAGAAAAGTGCCCTTTTGTCCTCCATTAGTCTGCTTTGTGCTTGGTTTGTCTTTTTGTCTGTGTCCATTTAAAATCATCCTACAGATCCAGGCTCTGGCTTAGCTATTTAAGAACCCACCTTTACTTTTTCTTCACTGTTCCTTGGTATGGGCTAAGGGTTTCTGTTGTGTGGTAAGAGGCACTTTTAGCTGAAATGAGAGTATGGTGTCAGGTAACAGCTCTTTGGTGTTCTAGATGTGGGCACTATGCAGCCAGAAACCCTGTGGTTATGCTTAATGGTGTGGCTTTCTCATTAACTGACAATAGATATGCAATTTTCTGAGCCACATTCACATCGTAGCTGGTGGTTATTGCTACATGAGATCATATCATCTGACAAATAGTCTAGCATTACCCTCAAGCATTCTGTAACACCATAAAAAAAATCCTAGTGGTTCCTATGATGGTGATTTGTCCAGTCCTTAAAGGAGTTGTCTCCCTACAGAGTTTCATAGGATGCATAAATGAAATACTCTGTCACTTCCTGGTTCAGACTGACTCTAATTTGCATACAGCTCTGTGGTGTATTCAATGCTGTGCTTTCAGTTGCTAATTAGTTCAGATTAGCTCAGAAGCTTCTTGGAAACTGCTAGCAGGACTTTTTATCTGATCCCTGAAACAAAAACCCTAATTAGTGCTGTTTACTTTAGATAAATCAAGCTTTTTACTGCCCAGCAGCACAGAGACTGCTTCAACCTGTGTGATGACATCACTCACTGCTATCACATAGAACAAACAGCAGGGGGGAGAGCTGTACACAGGTCGGTTACTGAGGGAACTGAAATAGCCAGGGAGGTGATTAATTCACTTGTATCTCCTTAACAAAAACAGATGAACAAAGCAATATATTTGGAAAATGTCTTCATTTTGTGTTCCCTACAATTTAAAAGCTATTCTTTGTAGTGAGACAACCCCTTTAAAGCACAAAAATAGCCCCCAACAATGACATTTCAAGCAAGTTTTAAAGATCTGATAATATCCTTCAGTTGAAATGCTGTCTTTTGATCTTTCTTTTTTTACAAATGTGTCTTCCTCTACTGTGGCCAAAAAATGCCTTGTTTCAGAAGTTCAGATATTTGCTCACGTATTTATGGGAAAACTATATTATTTTCCTTCTAGACAGCAAAGGTTTTCATCTTGTACACATGTCATGTAAATCTAGTGTGTGCAGCTTGTGTTCTTTATCCCACTTGAAAGTTTCCTTTCCAACAGTGATGAGCTTTAAATCCCTTCCTAGATATCTAGACATGGTGATACCATCCATGTTAACAACAAAATGCAATTCAAACTAAATGTCCATGGATTAAAAAGGTGTTCCCATCAAAAACTTTGATGGCATATCGATGGGATAGCCCAACAAAGTCGGATAACTGTCCATCCGACCTCTCTCAAAAATGGGCCCATAAATCGTTGTCTAAGAATGGAGAGCCAGTCGCGCATGCACGTGACTCTCCATTCTGATGTATGGGAGTTTTGAGTACAGGGGAGCAGTGTGTTCGCCTGTACTCAGAACTCTATTGTTAGTCAACACTTTCAGGGGTCCGTTCCTGAAATCAAACTTTGATAGCATATCATATTGATATGCTCTAAAAGTCTATATTGGGAACACCCTTTTAAATAAGACCGCTTTTTTCAGATTCTTGTCCAACAACATTGTGATCATTTGCATCACTAACCCACTGAATTCTACACCAGTGTAGGTGTAGGTTTTGATTAGGTTGAATGTGTACACTGGGAGTTTTTCTCTGTCTAATGTGCCTTCTTTACATGGTTGTATATATTAATGACAACAAGGAAAATATGAAAAAACTACCATTTAGAAATCAAATTACCCACTTCTGTCCTAAAATGAGTTCCATTCTTCTAAAAGCACCAATAGGAGCAGTCATTAAATATTTGACTTTACCATTGCTCTTTTAACAAATTACCCAGATCATCAAATTTCTCAAAGATAAGGTTTTTGTTTTATATACTTTGATGTAGTATCTTAAATGTGTATGTTTTTAATAAACCAACATAATTTGGTTGTAATGGATAAGGGAAAAAAACTTCAAAGATACAATTCCACATGCTTTTAGTTCCAGTGTCTTTGACAGTAGATTAATAAAATACCACTGACCACATGAAACTTGAAACTTTGAGATAAATTACAACCGGCCCATCCTTTCTTAATTAAATAGTAATGTCATTTTATGTTTCAGGTAATCCTTACTTTTAACCATTTTTTACTTTAGCACAGTTATTGTTTCTTGTCATTTATCATAACTCCTCTGCTTGTGTTATATCAAAGTTTGTTTGTCAGAGAAGGGTCTAAATGTGCTAACAAACTGGCAACCACATATGTTTATGTCACTTTCCTTCCACCAGTCTTCTAGGCATGTCACACAAGGAGCTTTAATCAAAAAACAGATTCAATTCAAGGTGAAAATATATGTTTGTGTATGACTAGGGCGATATTGTGACTTGTGCATCAAGGGGCCCCTCGGTATCTCACTAGAACGCTGAGAACTGTCCTGTTACCTGTGTGGTAATGCAGTTAAGTGGATGACAGCTTTGCTAGTGAGGGTTTGTTGTGTGCAAAGGCTCTTGGAAAATCACGCCACAGAGACTCTCAGCTTCAGGGATCTCAATGGATTAACTCACGGCTCTTTACTTGTAGAACATAGCACTACTCAGGTAGACAATACATTATTTCACAGGACACTGCAATCGCTTTCCTGGCAATTCCTTTCTCTCACTTGTTCTCAATAGGCTTTCTCCTTCTAGACTCCAGCCTCAGGACTTGCCTAAGGGCTCCTTGCAGCTCCCTGAGAGAGTCTATATTATCAGTATAAAAGACACCTGTCCACAACCTCAAGCAGTCACACTCCAAACTCCACTATGGTAGACCAAAGAGCTGTCGAAGGACACCAGAAACAAAATTGTAGCTCTGCACCTGCACATGAAAATATGAGGGCTTTTATTTTGTGGGACTCTATGTACTTTGTAATGGTTTCATTCACCATATCACAGAATATACTAGAAAACCACAAAAAATCTAAGTGCATGAAATATGAAAAAACGTACATGCTCCATGTTTGCAGGGACTTTGTTTTTACAGCACTTACTCTTCAGTATAAATGATGTGTTCTCTGTATTCTGCAGGTTGATACAATTCTGACAATATCAAATATGTATGGTTTTCATTATGTTATAGTACTGTAACAAAAATCCAAACATTTTCTATTTTTGAAATATTGCATATTCTGCGATCAATAACTTTTTAGTACTTCCACCTACTTGAATTAGAGTGCATTTTTAAGGGGTGAAGTGTACTTTCTATTGGTACCATTTTTGGATAGATGCAACATTTTTTTTATTACATTTATTCACATTTTTTAGGGTATGTAAAATGACCCAAAAACCTCAGTTGTGGCGTTTGGAATTTTTCTTCTTCTACAGTATTCCAGATATGGCATAAATGATGTTATAGTTCAATAGAGAAGACTTTTTTTTAGATGTGGTGATACCCATTATAAGTAACTTTTTTATTATTTTATTTTTATATTTGTAAAATGGAAAATAGGGGGCTGATTTGAACTCCTAATATTTTTTTTTACACTTCTAAAAAATTTTATTTTTACTTGTACCTAAGGAACTTAACCACTAGGAGGCGTAATCTTTTGTTCATTTTTCTGCATTGTATAAACAATACAGAAAGGTGAACAAAGATGGTGGTTTTACTAAATCCTGCTTGTGACAGGAAGTAGTAAAACAGGAAACATGGTGGTAATGGAAGCCTTCGCAAGGCTGGCATCTAAAGGGTTAAACAGCAGGGAATGGTGCCATTCTCTGTTTTTGCCGGCACGTGTCAGCTGCAATTAACAACTGGAACCTATTGACTATGTAACGGACTATGGAGCAGTCACACTACATAGCCCCTTAGCGACATCATGATGTACAGTAAGTTTACATCAAATGTCATTAAGAGGTTAATAAACATTAAAGGCGACATGTCCGAAAATTGGCAGCGCCAAGGCAGTTTTAAGGTGCATTAAATCAGTGGAAAGTGCGCCAGAAAGTCCGATCATCTCAAAAATCTGGCAGGTAAACTTAATGTGCCTAAAAAGGTGCATTACGCCTAAATAGGCGCATTGCACAATTTGCTGCGCATTGCGCAAATCACGGCGCATAGCATATCATTGGTAGTTTATATAATGAGCCTCTCGAGGCGCATTGCGCAACGGAGGCGCATACCATATCATTACTAGTAATGCGCCTCAATAGGCGCATGCGTTATGGAGGCGCACAGCATATCATTTTTAGGCGCATAACAATTTGTCGTGCCCGGAATATAATGCGCCCAGTTTTGATGTACGACAGTTCATTTACATTGAGAATATGGCGTCAAAAGTGGTTTTAGCGCAAAATAGACCAAAAAACTGGCGTGTTGGGACATGTCGCCCTAACTGTATAGTATTTGAGTGTAAAACATTGTTAACAGTTAAGTTAGTACCTAAAAAGGATTTTTTTGCCTGCTATTTATTACCCCTTGTGCTTGCTCCTTCAATGCTTTTTAGTCTAATGCTATTAAGGCAGAGCTGTGCTTATCTATACAGTGCTTACAGGGACTCTGAGGTAGTCTGAGACTCACCTCCTGTCTCATGATTGGTTCGAGCTTCAACTCTCCCCAATCCTGCAGCTCTCCCTCCTCAACTTAGCAGCTATTTATACTTACAAGTAACACCAAGGAGACAGTGCATAGAAAGCTGATTACAGGTACAGCAAGGGCAAACGTTTAAAAAAGGAGACTACAAATATATACCGAGAAAAATGGGCTAAAGGGTGCCAAGACACCTTCAATAGCTTGTCTTGTTCATCCAACAGCTTGACCCTTGAAATATATAGCTAAGCATGTCTATGTTTTTTTTTCACAGAAAAAGGGAAATAAGCTGCTGCCAGGCACCTCGAGTTTACATTCAACAGATCTGATCCATCTTTCCCCCAACATCAACATCATTGGGAAGTGTTTGGAGGTCTCCATGCACATATCCCACCAAATATTACTAATTTCAGATAACTTTTCTCTACTGTACATGGGCTTTTGAGTAAAATAAAAAAAAGGTTTTTAAAGTAATTTTTGCCTGTCTTGTATTGAACTTTCCATATTTGGATGGAGACAATCTCTTTGTCATTAGGATACACCATGAACAGTGAAGCACATTCTTCATTGAGAAAACAATTTATAGAAAGTTGAACTCAGAATTCTGGCTCCATTCTTATAAAAAAGAACTATTATCCCAAATAGATATTCAATGAAATCATAGATTAAGCTAATTAACAGCAAAAAGAAACCTCAGAACAATAGAAAATATTTACTCATGGAGTCACTATGCTTTTCCAGTTCAAAAGCCTCTAATTGTATCTACATTACAATAAGCAGACAGTGACAGTATTACAATAGCAATTAGCAATAAGTTAGACAGTAATTTACAGTACGTGCATTTTTCCTGAGTTGTGTTGTAAATAATTTCTAAATAACTTTTAATGATTCTTGGTTGTAATTGAATGGTTCTTTTTTATATTACCGTCAGCTATGAATATTATCTTTTTTAAATCCTAATATATCCAACATTGCAGCCTTTGCTGGAATGAGATCAAGCATCTTTTCCTCTTGAATATTTCTAAAATTATCAAGAAATCATTAAAAATCATTATTTTAAAAACAACAAATCAAAGCTTTTTGTTCAACTGATCTCAACGGTTTCTTTATAGAAAACTCATGACTGTACTGAAAATGCTTACGATATTCCAATTTGTCCTCATTCAAAGAAATTTTCTTTTTTTTTTTCTCCATTCTTCAGCTTTTCAAAAGATCACCCTTTAGTTAAACAAATTGTAAAATGATTCCTTCAAGAATAGCATGTTGTTTTCTTACATATCCATACATATCTAATACTCATGCTACCACCTTTATTTTAAATGATGTTAAAGGTTTTTTTACACTGATTTTATTCTTATTAACGGATATTGTATTTGCTCTAACACAGGCATACCGGGAGTTTTTTTTCCCCTATCAGTAAATATAGACAAAGACCTTAGCAGAGGGACGGGTGTGCAGCTTTTTTGGTGGTCTTCTGGATGTTGCTTTTTTTCCAGTGACACATATGTTCCCAGTTGGTTTTCCAGCACCCTGGGAAAGGTTAAACCCAGTTCCAGTCTCCTTACATAGTTGCACAGTAGTATAATGTTGCCATAGAAGAGTAGTAGAAGAGTGAAGGAGAACATTAAAGGGAAATTAAGATTTTTGAGGAAAGCTTTTGAAAAACTAAAGGGGTTTTCAACAATTATTGCAGGGTACATACGCGCCGCAATACATCGGTGTTTTCGGGGGCTTGCCAATCAATGCGTACCCCGAGGGACGGGGGGGGGGGGTTGGTTGGCGGGTTTTCCCACCCCATAAAATTCACCCTTTTCCCCCCGTCTACAATCAATCGTATTGTACGCGCGGGGGGGACGAGGGGAACCCCCTAGTTCTCTATGAGAGCTATAGATTACCGTAATTGAGGGGTGCATTTCACCGCGCATTAAGCGCAATACGCGGAGAAATGTGCCCCAAAATAAGCCGTCTGAACATACCCTAACTCTCTTCATCAGACATGATGTTAATTACACAGTTGTATAGGTGATTAGGTTTAAAAGACATGGTCTATAAAACCCCCCCCTTTAAAACCTTCCCGGGAAAACCCGGCCCTGGAACAAGTTTTATAGCCCACACTTTACAATAAATAGATAAAAGAAAAGAAAAAAGGAGACAGAGCAGGGCAGCTGCTCCTCGTGTCAAAACCTATCAAAGGAAAATTAAAACCCAACTGCTTGGTTAAGCGCTTCAACCTGTTTAGTTGTGCAATTAGAACCAGAGGCACAACTCTCAACATGGATATCCAAACAGAAGTGGAGGGAAGACCGCTGCTCACTGCAAATCCGTAATGAGAATCTCCCGTTGTTCCTCCATGGAAGGAAAAACTCACCCCAAAATTTGCGTTTAAGAGTAGAATCAAGCTTTCCATTTTTGAGGTTGGTTGTACTCGTCGCGCAAGTGGCGACCCTCTTGGTTTGACTAAGGACTGAAGTATTCTTTTCCAGTGATCACAGCGCAGGTCTTCAAGTATTGAATAAAAGTATGTTTATTTGTTTAAAAGGGGGCTGGTACCACCAACCTCAGAATGGAAGCTTGGTACTATTACAGTAAAGAATCCTTATAATTATGGCAAAACCTTCTAATTTAAAGTGGATCATTTGAAATAAACTCTAATGTGGTGTATGTGGTAGGAAATTTTCAGAATTTTGATGAGAGAGTTAATATTTGAGGTTAAAAAAACAAGTCACTTAGAAAAAACAACATTAGACCTGAGAGGGAGATCACTTTATTTATCGTGCTGAAGTTTTGAATTTGTGGATAATAGCAATAGCTCTTGTTGTTCAAAAAAAAAGATATTAACGTCCCAGCAAAAACTGGCAAGTGCAAGCTCCATTTGACATTGGAAAACTGCAGGAAATCATATCCAAAGTCATAATTTGATTTCCAGTCTTCACATTGCAAACTAGGAAAAATTAGACACCATCTTTTTAGCTTAAATCACTTCTTTATCATACCGAGCACTTGGTTTTCCCACCAAGATATTAGAAATTTTATGTTCATAAAACATCTAAGCAAGCTTGCTTGGGAGTTTCAGTACCTTCAATAGACTTGAGATGCATCAAGCTTTTTTTTAAGTCCTGTCATCTACATGGGTAAACTCTGTCTTCCATAGATCTAGATGTCCAGTACCATTACTTGGACATTTATGTATCCAAAAATAATATCTTGTCCTCCAGCACAAAAAAGTTTAAAAACATGTCCTTTATTTCACAGTATTTAAAAAAGTGTGGCTCCCATCCCCTGACGCGTTTCAAGCAGTACGTGCTCTGAGCTATTCAGGAGTGGGCCATTTATACAAATAATTGTGAAGTGTCACCAAGGCTTCTCATTTTGAAAATTCCTGTCTGTGTATGTGGTCAGGCTCTCAAGCATTATTTTCTTGCTATTGTCAATATAATAATTTATACTTCTAGGGCTTTTTGCATTCTCCAAGAGCTGTGCATATAATGAGGAGCTTCAGTGACTTGGGCTTTTTGGATTGATGTTTATGGGGGTTTTATTTGTCAATCATATACGCGCACGCGAAATTTCCATGTCTGATAAGAAACTGTGTTCTGGATGTTCTACACACAAGCTCATTTACTGGGGAGAGAAACTATAGTTACTGATGATAATTAGACAGCTCCAGTCACACAGTTACAATGATGATGACCTCTAATTCATAAAGTGCTTCATCATCATGGACAAAATGTTGAGGAAGAATAGGAAATTTGTGACCCACCTTCTTGATTCTTGATTTGTGGAATATACCCATAGGGATCTAAATATTTTATAACATCTAATTTACACTATTATATTTCTATTGTATAAATTTTGCGAGTGGAAAAAACAATAAAAAGGGTTGTCCGTTACATTTATTGAAAGGGTCTGTTAGATGGGAGGAGCACCTACTGGACTTTGGGGTCTCATTTTCAATAAGATTTTATTCAGGCGCCATTACATGTTTACGGACACCGTAAGGCGCTAAAACTTAATAAACACCTCTATAAAGACCCCATATTGAAAACTACACCCTCTGAGGAATATATCTATAAGTGTAGCGAGTATATCAACCCTGTGGGTGTTTTTAGTGTTAGATGGTTTGAACTGAGAGAAAAAACAATTTTTTTACATCAAATGATTTACTTTTACCTCTGAAATTGTTTTCATACTTACAAAGGCAAAACCTGGAAAAAAGAGCGCAATCACAAATTTGGTTGTCAGTACATTTTTTCTTCCCTCCAAGTTCGGGCAACTACCCTATATGTGGTTGTAAAAACTTGCAGTTGATTGGTTTGTGCAGTGGTGCATGGGGTGTATCGGTAGACGGGGTAGTCGCCTTATTTGTTTGGAGATGTGTTTTGGTGGGTTGTCAGTGTCACATTTGCAGAGCTCCAAAGTACAGAACATGGTGTGGATAGGACATTTCAAGAAGTCGCAGTCGCATTTTGGATTCAACCACCCCTCATGGCAATCGCTCATCTAGGGTGTATGTGCGCTTTTTGGAGATGCACAACAGGTGTCCTAGATTTTCTTTAGCATTGGGCCATGAAAATGGAATGTGTGGGTGGGAATAAAGCACTTTTACCGCTATTTTTTATTTTTGGGGCCTTCACTTTTACATGCCATTGCGCTGTGCAGTATATAATGGACAGGATAACTCTTTTACTATGCAGGTTTGGTACAAGTGCAATGACGTTTCATTGTTATGATAGTTTTTTTATATGTTTTATTACTTTTACACAATAGATTTGGCATTTTATATTAAATTGCATTTTTTTGTCTTCAATAGTCTTCATTGTTTTTTTTAGTTGTACTCGTGTCGAAGTCGATGTTAATGAGCTTGTTTTCCTTGCGGGATGATTTGGCTCTCAGCATTTTTATTGGTTGCCTTTTTGGAGTTTTAATATGATGCTGTTTGTATTCCCATTTTTACTTATAAGTTTTTGTTAATTGAGGCGTTTTTAAATCCCATAATAAAAGACAATCAGGGTAGTGTTTTTTTTTTTTTTTTTTTTTTACTGCGGTCACATGTGGTATAAATGATCATGATTAGCTTTATCAGTAGGTCGAATAAGATTACAGAGTTAACCCAATTTGTCGTAGCGGCGGGTTAAGGGGTATTAATAAAGAATAATTAACAGGTCTGTGACAGCCAGAATTTTTGCTGGTTGGTAGGTGATTCTTATTTCATGCAATAAAATGCAAATCAATTATTTAAAAATCATACAATGTGATTTTCTTTTAGATTATGTCTCTCACAGTTGAAGTGTATCCACGATAAAAATTACAGACCTCTCTATTCTTTGTAGGTGGGAAAACTTGCAAAATCAACAGTGTATCAAATATTTATTTTCCCTACTGTAACTTTAGTGTATGATACTTGCAAATCATCCTTTAGGGCAAATGTTGCTGATATATCCAAGTAATTGGCTAGAAAATAATATGATAACAAGTCCTATAACGTCATCAAATTTTTTAGAAGTAGAAAGTTTAGCTGGGTTATTGACCTTGGATCTACAGAAAGCCATGGCTTGTGTAAAGGCTAAACAATGGGTGGACGGAATCTCATATATGGAGCATGCATAAAATTAAATAAATAAATGATGGCATGCACCGGGTTAAAATCTATGTATCTGTTACAATAGTATGTATACAATAAATTGGTTGGTCACTAAAATCTTGTTAAAGAGCATAAAGTTTTGCCTACTGTATATAGCGGAACAAGGAACTACTTTAGTTTCACATAATGGAGGAATGGCACTCTGCTACCTTATGGTGCTTCTATTTGGAATCATGTTTTTGTGATATTCTACCAACATTAGGGGAGAATAATTCCAAAATACAGCATCTGATGGAACATGCTATGACTATTTTTCTCTTAGATTCAATTTCTCTCTTTTAAAATCATAGCTATACAGAGTTACAGTGAGGTTCAATAGACTTCAGTGAGTGCTAGAACTCTGTACAATTTGAAGCTTGTAATGAGCCGTAATATGGCTGTGTGCATAAGCATGAGTAGTACAATTGCATTATTGTTTATATTTTATTAATATACTGTATTTGGCATAGTCAGGCATTAAGAGGAAGAATCTTTTCCTAGGGTTTCCCAGATGGACTGGAAAGTCTCTGAGGAAGTGCTCCTTGCCCCAGCAATAGTCTGCCACAAGAGCATCATTGTTCCAGCCAAGTTACAAGGCCAAGCTTCGAAATTGGATAGCATATTACCCCACTGTGGAGTTGCCCTGGCGCAGCTGAAGCGCACCCAGGTTCTTCGAAGACTTTCCAGAAGGTCATGAAGAAGTCTTGCTCGACTGGACAGTTCAATAGGATTCCCTATTTACTTTCCTGAGGGGTGTGGCCCAAGCCAGAGCTTTGCTGAAGAGCAGGCTGATGATAAAGGTGAACTTGGCTCGATGTGTGGAAAATTGATGTACCAAAACCTCGAAAATTAATACAACATTGGTTGAGGAAACCTTGACAGGACTTGGGGTTCTTATCTTAACAGGGTGGACAGTTAGTGACTGTTCAGTTGTTTGCGGCTTGACTGTGGCAGCCAGGGAGAGGATGGGACAACTACAGCAGGTGCTAGGAGATTCGGATGCCAGGATACTTGTGGCCTGCTCTCTGGGAGATTGCCAAAGAGCTGTCAGCTGGTTCTTGGCAAGGGGGATCCATTGCCAGTAGTGCTGTCAGGTGGTTAGTGGATCTACAGAGTCAACTGTGAGAATTGATGAATACCACTTCAGGGAGAGGAGTCTAAGGAGCCCCTAGTTTTCATCAGAGTCTGCTACAAGGCAGTATGGACTTCGCTGTGGGAAACTCCCAGGTCGCTACCCTTGACGTGGTCGCTCGTGGAGACAGGCAAGGTGTCAATGAAGTACCAACGTGGAGACAGGCAGATGGTCAGGGGGTGTTCAGGCATAGTCGGAGAACAAGCAAATAGTCAGAGCAGGCTGAAGACAACAGGATAGTTGAGAAGAAAAGCTGAGGGTCAGAACTGAGAATCACATGGAGGAATAGTGAACACTATGAGAAGATCCTGAAAAAACACCAGACCAGTTACAATAGCAATGGGTGAAGAGGAAAGGTGTTAATATAAAAAAGGTCAGGTGACTGGTGATAGGCTGTCAGGATAGTTGGGTGAAGTGTGTGGTGAACCTGACACAGGGTTAACAGAGGAGCAGAGGTAGCCATTTCGAAAGATGCTGTTACTCTGGTCACGGGGCTAACACTCTTATCAACCGTACCTCTTATGGTTCTCCCACTTCGGTACCAGTGAAGAGGTGGTCTGCATCAGTACATGAGGTTGTAGTTGTTCGACCCGTAGGACTACAGACTCATTAGCGGTGATATGCTCACCTCAATGCCCTGCGTTACAATAGGCGCTCGCCAGGTGCCCCTTGATTTTGGTGCAAAAATTACAGGCAGGAGGCAAATGGTTAACTTTTTCAACAATACAATCAGATGCCAGCAGAGGCCTCCTTTACTTCACTCAGGCAGATGGTAAGTAACATGTACAAGATGATGATTTAGGTAAAACATTAAAAAATTCTGTTACATCCTTATTAAGCTCATTAGTTTATTTTTTGTTTAAACTGCTTTTTTTTGCTTTTACTGCTATTACATCCTTATCCGAAGTATCAGATATTTCCAATAGCTTATATTTGGAACAGTATGCACTGAACACCGCTTCAGCAAGGAAGTCATAATACCCTGCCAAACTACAGTCGCTTATACTTCTGCCACCTACGTACACCCTACACTCACTGATCCTTCTGGCTTCCGGGGATACATTATCCACCAACCCAGGGCTCCCCCCCAGACTTCCCACCATAGTCTCTGCTCTCCCTGAACAGGGACTCACACTACTAATGTCACGCTAATCCTTCAACCAGATACACATCCCTCCTGACTGTCGCTACCCACCACAGAAACCTCGTCCTATGAGCTTATCTGGGAATGCGGCGGTCTGTATGTAATAAAACTCTCAATACATACATTGAACTGTTCATATCACGCAACCTACTCTTCACCTTGGTTCTGACTGGAAACCTCGGCTGACCCTCTGCACAACAGTCTACGCTGCCGCACTTCACTTTTATGCGGCCTCCAACATACCCACCACTCCCGTACGTCAATGGTAACAAGCATGGTGGAGAAGGCGTCAGGCCTCCTCTGTCTGACACACCTGATTCTCTTTGTTCCCCGCTCACTCTGCCTTCCCTCACCACTCTTCCTGCTATTTGTAAAGTGCATCTGTCCGCAATCTACGCCCCCTATAACCTCCCATGTGGCTGGTTGTTTTATACCTCGACCGCCAGGCCCTGCACTGCCTTTCTTGACCCTACTTTGCTTACAAGTGGCTTCCTCAACACAACTTATCTTTCAACCTACATCCCCACTTTCATCCATGGGAAGACATTCACACATCCACAATCGACACCCCTCCACTCTGCTTCCAACAATACTCCTTTACACTACTGCGCTACCTCCTTCAATCCTGTATACTTGATGGACTCTCAGAGGAGTGACAGCTCACCGCAAAGATGGACACCACACTGGGAGAGAGAACACCTCATCTTCACGCCGCGACCTTCTACCCAATGATCTGACAACTATAACTCTCCACACCTATATCTGACACACAAACCTGACTTACTCTTCACCGATATCTTCTCCCACCGTTCTCTCCTGTCTCATATCCAGTACGACCCGCAGGAATCTACGCAAAACCTTCAACCGCACACTCTCTCATGACTTCCTATACACCTCTATTCACTATCACCTCATTCAATGAACCATAGACGCAGCCACCAAACTTTCTCAAACCATACAATACGCATTCACTCGCCCTTGACTCGCAGATCGCTTTGCCTCTCACACACCATACAGAACCCGCGCAAAATCAACAGACAACGACATTGCGCACACAGACTTACCAAACAGCTGAGGCATATGCTTCCAGAATTGAATGAACGCGTGGAAGAAAAACTCATCATGATGAACTTTGCCTTATACAAACACTCGCACTGCAGACATTTAAGTCGCACTCGCCTCAGTCACGCATAAAACAGAATATTTCACCAACTCTCATTTCCTCCTGTTCCCCACCAGGACGCATTGTTTGATTAAAGTGTACTCGGCGCTGTATTTTTGAGTTAGTCTCTCTCTCCGGTACGCGCACCTAACAGCTCCTAGCCTGTGAGCCCGTCTACGCCCATATTCGCTAACTCCATTTATTCAGCACGTTGACTTTGCCATTTCACCTTCCTCCAGAAGAATGTCAAGTGGGACTTCCACAGAGGAAAGCTTCAGCCCGCAGTACACCAGCCACACCGTCTCCCTTACCCTTGCAACCTCGCTTTCCCCCTTAACTTGCTTCCCCACGGTCACTCACGTTGACAAGCTAACTTCGCTGGCCTTATGTCAACAAAGATCGCGCTTCAACGCGCTTCTTAACTACTCTGGTAGTGCACTGACCCACTGGGCGCCTATTGTTCCTAGGCGATGACTGTCTGTATCTCCAGACCTCTGAGTGAACTTCTATTCCAGCACTCACCCATTCTCTCGTATCCACCTGTGTCAAAGATAACCTCTGAGCCTCTTCTTCTGCCTTACTTTAAAACATGCTACTCTATCACTCCAATCCTAATAAAAACACCGCGTTGGACATCACTAGAAGTCTTGTGTTCCGCGGAGACGCGCTATCTATCGCGCCCATCTTCAGATGCTCCACTTTTGCTTCCCAAAACTCCTCGAGCAGCCTACGTCTAATTTCTTCAGCTTGTGCCCTCTACCCTTCTACCAACGTTGTGTCGTATATGAGTTTTGGACGCCCACCTTGACATATCTGGTTTTCGACCCCACACTCTAACCAGAAACTGCCCTAACCATGTCGACTAATGAATTCTTAGTAACTGGGTGGGGGGGAGGGTCCTCTCGTATGTCCACTACTCTGTGTGCTCCTTCCTCTTGGACCTGTTCACACTCTTGTCCTATGGCACCACTGGGTCGGTAGAGGCGCACTTAGAACGCTCCCTGGTACATAAATCTTTAATCTCCATCTTGGCATCTCGCGGTTGGGCGAGACTTGGCCGCTTTCCTTGGATCTACTGCAATACCTCCCACTGATCGGTACTTTCAGCGTTCTCTCATTCTCGATCCACATTCCTCACGGGCCTCTAAATGTTGGTGTCCCACCACAAGGGTAAGTCAAGGGCCCACTACTCTTCTCTTTTATCCCTTGGCGCCTCGGTCAGCTCATAGCCTCACATGGCTTTACATTACCACTGTATGCTGATGATACCCAATCTCCTACATCTCTGGCCCTGATGTCATTCTCTACTACTCCGTATCCCTGATCTGTCAGTCCTCCAATTTCCTCCTTCTTCTCAAGACACGTCTTCCCTAAAACTTAAATGTGGAGGTTGAACAAACAGAACTCATCATCTTTCCCACCATTCTCCAACTCTACTCCCTGCCCTGATCTCTCCCATTACACAGTCTAACGGCTCTTACACATTTTCTAACACGGTCCAACAAAGTCCGCTGTCTTGGGTTATCCTAGGAACTCTGCTTTATCTTTCAAACCACGACATATCCAAAGCCCTCAACCTCTGCCTGCGCCTTCCACTCATGAAAAACATCTCTCGCATCCGCTACATTCCTCGCTATGACACTACAAAAATGCTGGTCCATGCACTTGTTCATTCCTCCCCGCATAGACTACTGCAACATCCTTCTCAAGTGGCTTCCCAGTAGCACCCCCTCGCTCCCCTACCAATTCCCATGCACCTGTAACTCTCTTGCTGCCCGTCTTGTCACCTCTCTCCTCGCTACTCCTCTAGCCTCTCCCTCTGCCAATCACTTCACTGGCTCTCCCCATTGCACCCAGACGAATTACATTATCCAAGGCTACTATCAATGACCTACATAGGCTCTCCATGACCATCTCCCCTCACATAACATTCTGCCCATTATTTCCAAATATCTCCCCCCACGGCAACTCTCCGCTTCACTCACACTGGACCTTCTCCTCTGCTCTCTCTTATACAGTACGCTCACTAACCGTCTCCAAGACTTCTCCCGTTGCCTTCACCCCACACTCTGGAAACTACACTGCCTCCCTCAAACACAAGCTGGGACTCTCAATCCACTTTTACACCAGCTTCAAAACCTCAACCTGAAAACCATTTCTTCAGGCTTGCCTATAACCTTCACTAAACTGCTCACTTATACTTTCCTCCTAGACATGGCTGCCCTAACCTCATGTATCTTTCCCCCTAACTTGGTAGATTGTAAGCCATTGAGGGTTTGGGTCCTCCTCTATCCCTCTGTCGTGCCCTAATTGTCATTTATCCCTTATCATACTGTACTCGTTGTTTGACTTTTGGTATATGTATGATAAACACCCTCGATTGTCACGCGACTGGTATCAATGGCGCTCTTTATAAAATAAATAATAAATAAATATTATTATAATAATTAATAATATCAGGAAACCAAAGAAATTCCTCTCGGGGACGATATAGGGAGAAGTTCAGGAATGTTTTTTATCAGCTAATGCCTGAGCAACATTGCTTAATGCAGGGAGACTATGAGGTCCTCAGCAACTGCCAATTAGCCAATGATAAAAGAATCATGTGATTCAAAGTTTAAATTAAATTGTACCTTTCTGTGAATTAAAGAGATGCTATATACCACTCTTCATGCACATGGGTGTTCGACTCAATTTCTAGCTCATCTTAAGCTGTCGACAGCTGTAATCTTATACATTTGGACGGGGACATCAAATTTGGATAATAAGGAGTAAGGAAAGAAATATTATTCTACACACCTACATTACGATCTTGACATGTTGGTGCCGTGGACTGGTCAGAAGAACCGGGGGCAAGTCACCACATCGGATGCTCTGAGCGCTGATCGGGACTCCGTACAGGTCCGATTTGAGCCTGACTAAGCTCAACAAAAACACGGTATGTTCTCATGGGGCTTTATTAGTCGTAAATCCATTGCTTAGCAGACGCGCTGCTTTGGGACTGCTATGATCGTGAGTCCTTTAGTCACACTTCAGTGGTATTTGTCAGCCGTACTTCTGAGGAAAACCATTTGTTGCGTCCAGGTGCTTGCTGTCAAGGCAGCTTAGATCTCCTGTGTTCATCGGTAGTGTCATATCATATACGTACGCACTCTACGATGACCATCAATTGATGTCACCTGCGTTTTTGGCCTCACGTGCAACGGTCTGTGAGATATCTTGGTTAGTATTGTATAGTATCCTTTTCCATTTCTGTAATTATATTTTCCATGTGTCGCAGGACCGGAGCTTACTGATGTAATGAATGAGTATACCAAAGCAGTGGTCAACCATCAAATTACATCTTAGTCCTTCAAGTCCAAGCCACTCAGTAGGCTAATGCAGAATAGTGTTCCTAAATATAAAGTTTTCTTGCATGAATGCCATTCCAGATCGCGTGGGCTGTGTTTTGCCGGATATCCCACACCCTCACTGAATTATCCATGCACAAACCAACTGAGGGTCGCCTTCTAGATTTGCTTTTTCTTTTTCAAGGTCCACTCCCATTCGACCAGGTGAACATGAAAGGGATTTAGGCTGCACACCTGACGCCATAGGAGACAGCACACGTGTCTATGTCAGGGTCCTGGCCTCTTATGGAATTTGTATCTCTCTGACAGGCTGTCTGATGAGATGATGGATAATAAACTCAGTGGAGAGACGAGCTCCCCTTAAATACAGGGGTAAAGTGGAGGTAATTTCTAGAACATCCTTAGTGCAATCAATACAGGACTAACTAGCTGCGCAATTATATATTATAAACCATTATTATACTACTCTATTAGTGTGATTTGTACCACCAAGTCCTGTACACTACACATGCGCTGGCCCTTTAAATTTTAGAGAGATGGCGCACACGTCTTAAGGACAGGTACGCGTGCGCCCACAGACTAAAGGACAGAGGAGCCAGGCAGGAGCCGGGACAGTACTAATTCTCATTGAGCGTGTAGATAGGATGGCTAGACGGAAGGAACACGGGGCGTCCTCAGTGGAGACCGCAGGTAGAATTTTTGTGACAGTTTGCACAAAAGTGGCACTTTTGTTTTAGGTGCCCTCAAATATCCCATATGACGGGACCACAAAGAACCAGACATAGGAAAAGTCTAACTCGTACTTCAAGTATTTATATTTTAACATATTTTTATATTTTTCATGTAAACTTTTTTTTTTATGCTTTACAGAATCTTTTTTTTTTTTTAAATCCTTAAATGCACCTTTAAAGGTATTGTCTGCTCTAGACAATTCCTTGTTAACAGAAGGGTTCCCTGCCTTGAGCCTTATAGTTTCGCTTGCTAGTACAAAACTGGTGTGCAGGAATCTAACAGCAAGTATTTAATTCTCCTGCAGTGCTAAAATCATAAGAGGTGTATATAGTAAAATGTCATGGTACGCTATTAAAAACTACAATGAAACAGTTGTGCTATGAATAGATGTGCAGGGGTCTTGCATTGATAAACATGTGGGTCTTGAATGTGGGACCATCTATCCTTCTAATTACCTTGAATTTCAAAGCAAGATAACTCCTTTAACATACCATACTCTTCTTTTTTTAAAAGCAAAATTCTTTATTAATTTATTTCATAAAAACTAATATTGACATGTATGGACGGGGCTGCGCCTTTTTTTGGTTTTTCGTGCAGCAAAAACTTTCGTAGCTCTGTTTTATAGATGTATAAGCAGTTGTAAGCCAAAACTTGCACTAGGCATGGCACTTCAGAATTTGCCGAAAATATGCTATGCGCCAAAGATATAAGGCATACAACACGCCATATTTATTAACCCATATGTGACAGGTTCATACATACTGTCATATATTACACACCTCTATATCGATTTAGAACTGTTAGTTGACGTAAGCGCAAGTCTTCATACATATTCAACACCTGAAAAACCCCTCATTAGCGGCGAGCGATGGATATGGTTCAGTTCTGTGTGTGGTTGCACGCACGCGGCTTTTGCTTTCAGATATTATAACATGCAAGTAATGGTCCATCCGCATGAACAATAATACGCCTAGCAATAGCCATAAGGTCCTATAGACCACTAAACACTTTCTTTTGAACTATGGTTTTGGTCACTTTTTCATTGAAGGTATACTTTTTCTTTCAAAGCATGGTCTTACCAATTTTTAAAAAATAAAAAATAAAAAAAAAGAATTTTATTATTTATGTTTTACCAAAAGAGAAAGAAAACTCACAAATTGATATCTTGGATTTGCAGATGAATGTGGCCACATGATTCCCAGACAGAAGAATACATGCAAATGTACTCATGCACACTATCACACAGGGTGGCCTGGTTTCATGTTGACACAGATCACGAGATGAAAATAAACACTTTATTTCCTAGAGTAATGTCTATGTGTAAAAAATAAAAATTAACATAGTAAACTATATCAAAACAAATACAATAAGGGGACTGCAAGTACGATGGCTGTGCCAGTTATCTGGCGCCCACCTTTTCAGCCATAAAAATTCGGCATGTAATCCCTGTTGCACGCGAACTGTATAGAGCGAGGTCATCCATTCCAAACAATTCTGGCGCACTTAATCGGCGCGCCTCGTGTGGCTCTTTTATAATGCGGCCTCAAGATTGCAGTGGCGTTCTGGAGGTGTGTCCGGCATACACACTGTAGTATTCCTACGCATTATTATGACATTAGTTACTCGGCAAATCCAGGACTTTACTTCTGGGTAAAGTTAGGACCATTTAAAATTTGTTTAAATATGGAGCCTGATTAGTATTTTGGGAGTTAGAAAGTGCTAATCTATGACCCACAGTAGAACAGCGTATCATAGATTTTGCGCGCTTTCCTGTGTACGCGTCCTAATGCGCGCATTAATAGATGGCAGTTCATGTGGCACCAAAAATCTACATGTTCCCTAAATGCTTTAGATTCTCAAACAACCATACGATCGGGGACAGGTCTAGAAGTATACGGACCTGCGTCTATTACCCATGATATTCAAACAGCAATAAATAATGAATTAATGCATGAATAAGAGCTGCGATGGAGGTGAATGTTATAGATTGTATATATTAATATTTAGGACGGTTTCTTTTTCAATAAATGTGAAAATGCTGAACGCAGCAACAAGAGGAATGTTAAATAGATATAACACACTATCCACCTAGTATTAGGGGAGATCATCAGAAGTAGAAACTGACCTAAGGGCTTCGAGACAAGCTTAGTTATCTACTAGCTAAGAAGAGAGATACACAAGATTAGTGAATGTGACATGGCTTCGATAATTTTTTATTCATTTCTAGTGAAAGAAATATTACAATTTAAAAGTTTAAAATTTTTTAATAGAACTTGAGACTATTGGTTTCTTTTGTTCATAATGATTCTCTAATTTTTTTCATAATCTAAAAATATTTTGATTGACTGGATAACCTTCTGAAAGTTAATGGTAGAGAGACATTTAACCATTTAGACAGAATTTTTTAGCAGCTAGCAAGAATATATGAACAACCACTTGGTTAGAATTATTTTGCGGCAGATTGTGGAATACAAGTTGTTAGGGATTAAGGGTCAGTTTGGCAGATAACTTAAAATTACAGTAAACCAGTTTATCAATTCATTTTGTACTGTGTTCGAGAAACTGGGCAAGAACGTACTGACAATGTGGACATAAGAGGTCGGATGTGAACCCAGTGGTACATTTGGACAGGTAGAGTATTGATACGAGTTAGGGGCAGCCGGTTGGGTAGGGAATTACTTAAATCGCAATAAGATAGGCCGAGTTTCCGCAAGAGGGGAAATAAGTGTCTCGCCCATTTAATTCATTTTTATAACACATGTGTTCATGAACTAGCAAGATCCACCTCAGACTTAACATATACTCTTTTGAGTGTTCATTCAAGGGTAGGGGTAAATCTTTTTCCCATCTGGTAAATAGTTTAGGAGATGTTTTACCTCCCTAACAGTTTCTAAGACACTTAGAAGAATAAAATGGGATAGCGAGTCGGCAGGAGATAATAAAGCCATATAACGTCATCTAACTTTTTTTAGAGTAAAGTAGAAAGTTTAGCGCGGTGCATTGAACCTTGGATCTATCAGGTACAGCACATGGCTTGTGAAAAGGACTAAGATACCAACTGGAAACAGCTGGAACAGAATCTCATATATGGAGCAAAAGTCAGAAAAAGAAAAATGCTTGTGTGTCTGAGTATTAAAAAGTTGCCTAATCAATAAAATACCCTTTTCACGCCATAGATGGAATTTGGCTACGTTTATTATCTAGCATCGCCTGAATATTCTGGAATGACCTGACACATTTAGATATTTTCTAGATTGGTAGGAAAGGGAGGGGAAGAATAGTCTTTAGCGTGCTATCTTTTCTTGCGCGCACATGCAACAGATAGTAAAAATCTCGAAGGATAATAGACTCTCACATCCTTCTGTATACCTTAGGTAAGGCTTAATAATAATGTGAAGGAGGTTAGTTAAAGACCATGAGATGCTTAAAAACTCGGTTCGTTTACAATGGTCGGTTTAGATGTATACATGAATTATTTTTTAATCAGTCAGCTCAATTATATTTATTTTATATATAATCAGGAAGGTTTAGACCTTTTTTATTTTTGAGAAGCCATTGAGTATTTACCATTGGCGCAATGTGGGGTCTCTTTTTGGTCTACCACTTTTTTAAGGTATCCCAATGTATACTGCAAAGTAGGGCAGAAATGAAATAGGAATTGAGCCTTAACCTTATTCTTTAAACATCATATTTAACAGATTTAAAATTCATTAAATGACAGATATAATAGTAAACCTTAAAACTCTGCTGGTTTTTCATTATGACCTTTGATAGATGCTTTTTCTGGCTGTAGCTAGTTCCCATAGAATTGATATAAAGATAACAGCTTATTTAACTTTATGGACTTGTTGAGTTTATAAAGAATCTAATTAGAAAATAATCCAAGTATGGAATTGTGAACATTTTGACAATTTAATAATATATAGATTTGTCATTTTAAGAACTGCAGTTGGAAAATTTTAAAACTTAAAGAGCAGATTATGGTAAAAAATAAGGAAGGAATTTGAGAAATGAAGAGTGTGCTCCGGAGAGATAATGAGGTCATGAAAGTTGAGTGTGGAGTCTTAAGGAAAAAGTAAGGAAAAAAATAAAAGTAATATAAAACCAATGTTACTTCCCTAGACCAAAGCAGTATGTCCGATTTTTCTGGAATGTTGTATATGTTCTGTTACACACCTGGTGGAGGGTTCAGGGGTAATATGATAGTCATTGTACTGTTGGGGATCCTATCCCTATGTACTTGGAATTACTGTGTGGGTCATGTGGATGTCTCATACGTTACAGAAACTCCTGCAAATGTTTATAAAAGCATACACGGGGATAGGAAATTACCAATACCTTTCAACACCACTGTCAGCTTAAACTCTCCACTGCTTTCTTTAAAATTCTGATGGTAAATGCTATCAAGTAGTTAACAGATTGACATAAATTGTATATTAGTGATATGCTATACGAAACAGTGCGGAAATTCATATCTGTTACATAAATAAGTCAAAACATAGGAACATTTGCTGAAAAACACTTCAATCTTATTAGCACAGCAGGCAAATAATAATTTATTTTTTTTAAAGTCAATATAAATATTAATTACACATAAGCCATCCGTTTTCTTATTTCAATGTCACATAATTGCCAGCCTATAAGATAATTTGGGGGACATATATGTAAAGTAACTCCGCTTTGACAGTCGTACTTCTTAGTAAGTTGGTGTAGCATTCCTCAGTGTGTTTGAAAGTGTCTCAAAGCATTTTATCAATGTATTTGTGTGTGTTAAAGTGGTGCATAGAGTGTAAGCGTCACTATGAAATGAGTATGGATCGCTGCAACAGTTTTGCCGCGACACATTCCTAAATGTGCGCATCGTGCAAATCAGATGTTAGACATCCCTGTAGAATTGGTGCATACAAAAGTGTAAGAATAGTTACATTACATCTAGATCAAGTACAGGGGCTACAACAGCGCTTTTTATCATAATAAATTGAAAAAACTTAGAGATCTTTGGTTACAATATTTAGATCAAAAATATGCTTAAGCTGCCCACGACTTTTCAACGTGATCTTCAGGTCGGGCCAGTCACTATATATCTTTACATTCTCAATAGAGCCCAATATCCAAGGGACCTCTCAACTGGGTCAACCGACCTCCATGATCCAGACGGAGGAAAAAAAAAAAAAAAAACACCAAACCTCAACTGCACTTTAGGACAGCCTGTGAAAGTGGGCGTAGGCAAAAAACAAAATGGGGGCACCCCTTCCCCCTATAATTAAAACAATATACCCAAATAAAACGTAGGTTCTGCAAAAAAAACTTTTCTGAAAAAACAAATAAAACCCGGGGGTGCCCCGGCAGGGTTGCGGCACATATATACCCCAACACCCTACCACCAACGCCCAAAAAAGGCAATACATTCAGGGAAACCCTAAAGAAGAATTTATCTATCTATCATCATAAAAAAACTTTAAATTTCTGGTCCCATTTTTTGATCAAAAATTTTAAAGGGGACCCAAACCACTAAAGGAACCATTTGAATACAGCTGATGGAGCACCCCACTTGTTTTTTGGCAGTTTAACAGGCTTGACCTACGGCCCACCCTTTTTCCCGGGCTTGTATGTGCCGGAATTCCGGGCTTTGTGTGCCTCAGTCCTAAAAATATTTCACAATCTTATTTAACCGGTTTTAATCATTCCTCCCCAAAACAGCCTCCAAAACGCCCCCAGTTCATGTAATTGATTCCTATGTAAAACACCATTGTAGTTCACACACAATGAGGTTTTTACGTGCTTCTTTGGAAGTGTCATGTTATTTCCTGAAACTGGTTTTAGGCACTTTTTTAAGTGCGTTTTTAACGCGTTTTTGGGCGCATTTTTTGATCTGGCTATTAATTTGTATGGATGAAAACCTCGTTGAAAACCTTGCCCAAAGCCTTGTAAAAAAACATGCTGAGAAACGCCTCTAAAACCTCTTCTGAAGAAGTGTGTTTCATATGAGGTTTTGATGCTGTTTTGGGAGTGGAAACGCTCCGAAAACTGCTTTGAAAACAGCGTCCAAATAACCTGTTTGCACATACCCAAAGTGTGAGAGCTTCCTATCAGAAGCAGGATCAGTGGCTCCACAGTACTAGCAAATTATAGTGCACTCAATGGGCCACAAAAGTCAGCTTAGTGCTGTGCCTCTTCAGCTGAGCATGGCGATGCACAGCTGATTATTACATCAGTAAACGGTGCATACTAAGATCTTGATGCATGTGCCTAAACTGGTTAGGCTAACTCTGTGCAATGTTTTAAAAGTTATTTGTATCAAGTAAGATGTATGTATGTATATATATATATATATATAAAATTTATATACGCACACCATGTATTATACAATATAATTTAAATTTTTTGGCACCATTTCGGGTTACATGTGAAATTTTTATCACTTCAATTAGATTTATTGGGTGGCAAGATAAAAAAAAGATAGCAATGCCTTTCTTGGCATACAGTGCTAATTATATATTGACTGTGTCCTGTGAGTTGATACATTTACAATGATATATCATTTATATAGTTTTTTTTAGATTTTACTGTTATCACATAACTTAAAAAAAACACTTTTTTATGTTGCCATATTTTGAGAGCCTTATCTATTTATTTTTATGTAAATTAAGAAGTTTGGGAACTTTTATTTTTTGGGATGAGGTGTAGTTTGTTAGTACCAGTTTGGGGGAAATAAAGCGTGTCATGTTTTTTTTTGTTTTTTTGGGTCAGAATGAAAGAAATACAGCAATTATGGCTTGTTTTACTACTGTTGAAACAGAAAAATAGAGATATCGCTCCTAAATATTTTAAATATAATGTGTTTTGGTTTTTTTTAGGCTTTTGTCATGGAGCTATGTTGGGGCTTATTTTTCAGGGGATAAGTCAATTTTTTCATTGGAATCATTTTAGTTATTTTGGGTTTTTTTGATCTTTGTTTTTTTTTTCAATTTTCTTGAAAAGATGACCAGGGTTTTACCAGGAAACAGCAAATTAAGAGGCAAGAGAAAATAAGAGCAGCAAAAAGTAAGCTGATATTCAATAAGAAAAGGGGTTTTTTAGTTTGAGAAAAATGGTTTTAGGGGGCAAATAATAAATATGATAAAATATCCCATTGAAAAATATAAGATTTTTTCCCAAGAACTATTTACCCAGGGGCTGTACCAGAACAATGAGAAAGAACTTTTTACATAAACATAAAAGGGGGTTCTTTTACTGTAAAAACAGGATACTGTGCAATTCTCCCAAAGGAATTGTCAGGGGAATTCAGAAGAGTTTAAAAAGGGGGCTGGATACATTTCAATGTAAAAATAAAAAGTTTAAAATGACCGGGGAAAGGGGGAAAAATTAAAAAAAAAGGGGCCAAGAAGGTCTGGATCATTTCTAGATTTAATAAAAAAACAATTATAGTGAACTGGGGGGGGGAAATTTTTGGAAAAAAAAAGGGTTTTTGGAATTTACATTCTAGATGTAAATAAAATATAAACAGGGGGGTTTTTTTATCAAAATGACCGGGGTTCTGGGAAGGGTCTGGTACATTTCTAGATGTAATAATAAACAAGGGATAGTACCGGGGTTTGGGGAAGGGGCTGGATACATTTCTAATGTAAAATATACAATTTAGTGACCGGGATTTTGGGGGAAAGGGCGTGATCCAGGGATTTTAAACGATACCAATTGGATTGGGAAAAGGGTTTTTTTCCCTAAAACAAGGGTAATTGGTTTCTATCATACGTGGTTTTTCCTTTCCGGTTTTAACACTATGAAGGCTCTTCTTTTCTCAGCCTGACAAACTATCAACTATAATCCCGCATCCTAAACAAGTGTCCATCAAAATAATAATTTTTTAGCCATCTATACGCCCCTCTGACATGAAGAGGGGGATAGAAAATTCACTTTTTAGGAAACATTTCACATAAATATCATAACATTCCCCCAAATTTTGAATAACTTTTTTTACAGACACAGAAAAAATATATACAGGGCATTCACATCTACCCTGTAGATAGAACTACAAATAAAAAAAGCATGCTCAAAGTATACCTCAGGGTCGGGCTGGGCGCCGGGGGACCGGGGAATCCCCCCGGGGGGCCCCCCCAAAAGCCCCTGGGGGCCCCGGACCCCGTGCGTGTCCCCGGGGCCCCTCCGCGCCCCTTCTCTGAACGCCCGGACCCGCCCCGAGCGCCCCGAGACCGGCCCCGGGGTTGGGGACTAATGCCCCGACTCCTGGGGCGCCGTTCAGCGGAGCACACCCACTAGCGCTGCGCCCCGATCTCCCTGGGCCGTGCGCCGGCCCCCT